>JACEFZ010027695.1:50000-172500 GCA_014155875.1 Cepaea nemoralis | reverse complement strand
TGTTCCTATTCTTTTCTGGAAAATCTATTTTTATCTGTACCTATGTTACATCTTCTCTTCTGTAAGAGCTTCTTAATTTTGGGACCTGAACTGTCGATGAGGACCAAGAAAACCATGTTCCTTCAACATCCCTGACCTCCTATTTGGTGTCACCCTTCCCATTCCTCATATGTTGCTATTGTTAACATGTGATGTTGTTTCCATGTGGTCTCATTAATGAATATCCTAATCACTGCCTCTGCTTTCATATTTTCCACTTATACTGGCCATCAATTTGTTTGTTTCCACAGTAAGGTTTATGCTTTCACATAATTTTCATAAAGAAAGCAGACAAATGCTACAACTTACAATTAAAATAAACACATTTAAAGATTTTGTTTTTAAAAACATTGTGTCACTACTCTTCTATGCTAGAAAGTAGATAAAAAACCTAGAATTTTTGCATACTTGCCATAACTATACAAAAATGCGAGTCTCTGGTGAGATGGCCAAGGAGTCTGCCTCATGCTCTGAAGATTGAAGGTTAGCTTTTGACTATGTCATTCAGACCACGGGTGCAATTTTTCCAGAAGCCATGGGGGTCATTGCTGGAGTCATAGAGTTCATGCTTTGTCTGATGCTTTTTAAATAGTGGCTTGCTGTTCTGATGACAGAGACCAAGCCAGATGAGGTAAAACTTGTTGCAATCAAGTAAATCCTCTCGCTTGTATCCATTTTTTTAAAAACCTTTCAACACAAAATATCGTAATTTGTTGGAATGAAGATGATCAAAATATTCTACCCTTCATAATTGACTCCTTCTTTACTTTGGTCTGCTGAATTGTCTCTTTTGCTGCAACTAAGTAACCTTTCTGTAATTCCAGTTCTTGTGTCAGCTCAGCCACCTTTTTATTCAGCATTTGAATACATTCTTCTTGAGTCTTAATATTTTCCTGCAAATACAAGAATTATCATTGTCCATTAGCAAGCTCAAAACTTAGTTCCATGCCCTTTACAGGATAATGCAATCAACCCCAGCATTTCACGTTCAGTAGTTTGTCACTGCTTTCTGAATGACCAACACATTGTGAAAATCAACACAAAGCAATCTGATCCCAAATCACCTGCGGCTGACTTTGAGACCAGTATGTCGGGATTGTGAAACTGCATTCACTACCCCTAGCCACAGACACTGACATCAGCATGCTATGATAATAAAATACATTTTCAGTCTCATTATCATCAAGTGTTACTTTTTCAGTCTCATTATCAAGTGTTACTTTTTCAGTCTCATTATCAAGTGTTACTTTTTCAGTCTCATTATCATCAAGTGTTACTTTTTCAGTCTCATCTTCATCATATCTTGTCGACTGGCAAGGGTGACCACACTTCTCCACATCCTGCTACCTCTAACAGAATGCATCAATTTATATGGCAAAAGTTTTCCATGACAAGAAAATGGTTGCCAAGAATCTTTTCCTGTGATCCTCGCCCCTGTCAATTATTAATTAATCTCTCTGTCTGTTGCAATATGTTCCAGTTATTCTTCTCCTGCGACAAAAAAAAATGTTGACTGCCCATTTCTGATGTTTGTGACAAGTTGTTTTTATGTCTTAACCTCTTGCAAACCATTTAGGTTACTTATTTTGGCTGATAAAGACATTTTCAGTATTCTTAATTAAATTTACATTTCTTGTTTACTAATTATTCAGGGTTCACAGTCAATGCTAAATTTTGTTAATAACTAACCTTTCAACTTTACATGATATTTACACTTTCAAATATTTCAAACTCAAGACCACCATGCAAGCAGGCAAACATACTAGCCACTGTATTACCACAGCTCTCAAGAGTTATAAAGCGTAATCTTACTTTTGTCCTTGTAGCAATAACAAATAATACTCAACCAACCTACCAGATAATGTTTGTTTCCCTCACCTGTAACTTTTCCTGAACTTTTCTTTCAGAGCTGACATTTTTCAACATTAATGCTTGTTCATGCTCAAGAATTTGCACTTTGTGAGACAGAGTCAAAATGTCCTCCTTCTGTCTGCTGACAACAGACTGCTCATCACGAATCTAGAAACAGTCATACAGTTTTAGAATGTAAGAAACGATTGTCAGGTCCTGAAGCACAAGATTAACAACATAAATATTTTTTCTGTATCATGAATTGATAGGCAGCATAAAAATTGAAATAATGACTACTCCAGGATTTAAACCTATCACCTCCAAATGATGACAGCACCTTGCTATAGGAAAAAGTGCACTTTGTCACAAAGCCAACTAGACAGCCCTAAAAAAGTTGTCTTCATTAGTCAGGTCTGTCATCCACATGAACCCACAACAATGGAATATGGACAGAATTTGTATTTAGCCACTGAAACAGCATGACAGGTTTTAGAAACCAAGCCATAGGTCCTGTCAACAAATGAAGGTGACAGGTTTGAATCCCAAGATAGTCACTACGGCCTTCAATGTTTATATTGTCTAGTGGGTCCTCTAATCTCTACTTTTTCCCTCTACTTCTATGAGTGCTAAATAATACCTGTATATTAATTTTTCATGCTATTACAGTGGTCTCAAATGTTCCCAACAATTGATTTTCCCGAGTCTGTATGAGCATCATTAGCAGAGCGCTCTCACTTACCTAGACATTAGTCCAACTTCTGTTGCCAGGTTCAATTGAAGATGGGCTCATAAAGAGAAAATATTCCGCTGAAGCTATCTGACAGAGGAGGGTAAAAGATAAGCATGCAAAGAGAAGACAACAGTATAAATAGAAGGATATCATTAAGAGATAAACTGGAGAGAAAATGTTTGACTCTACCTCTACCATACTGGCTAGAGACTTAGAATGTTGAACATCTATCGCAGTTGACCTTTGTTGTAAAGATGACAACTGCTATGATCTGATTTTAGTATTGATAAAGTCAAAATCACATGGTGATTTTGACTTTATCAATACTAAAATCAGATCACTGCAGTTGTCATCTTCACAACAAAGGTCAACTGCATTAGATGTTAAACTTTCTCAGTCACTAGACAGTATGGTACAGTCAAACATCTTCTCTCCAGTTTATCTCTAAATGATATCCTTCTATTTATACTGTTGTCTTCTCTTTGCATGCTTATCTCTCTCTCACATAGTTTCAGCAGAATATTTTGTCTCTTTATGAGCCCAATGCGTTCACTAAACACAAAATCACTGCTTGCTAAAATTTGCAGTGGCAGATGCCATACACATGTGTAACCCTCATTTATGTAAACAGACATGATCATCTAAACAACTGTGGTACCACTTACACTGAAACATTAAACTATGTGTTGTGTATTTCAGCTATAAGGATCCATTGTGTTGCTTTATTTTACACTGATTGATTTATTTCTGATGAGATACAGCGAAATATGATTGGCAATAAATCACATAACTTATTATGTGTGTTCTCCTTATTCAATTTTACAAGAAGAAAACATTGCTTTGAATATTTTATTTGTTAAACCTTTTTCTTGTTTAGTAATTTTCTTCATCATTTATAGTTTGTTGAAGACTTTGTTATTAAATAAATTAGCACAATATCCATCCATCCATCATGTGCCATGCCGGTAAGCGTGGGCGGTCATGTTCTGCCATCTCACTCGATCACCAGAATCGTGGATCAGCTCTGTGTTTCTGACTCGACCATGCCACGTGGCCAAGCCATCCAGGTATTTGCTTCTAGGTCTTCCCCTTGGTCTCTTCCCCTCGATCTTGCCAGTTGTCACCAAGTACTCCAATTCATTTCTTCTCATAACATGCCCAAAAAATTTTGACTGTCTACGTCTAATGACTCTAATCAGTTTACGATCTTCATTTGTTTCTTGAAGGACTTGTTCGTTCGTTTTTCTATCTGTCCATGGTATTCTTTGCATTTTCCACAGAAACCACATTTCAACAGCCGTTAGCTGTTTTTCAGCTTGACTGCTTATTGTCCACGCTTCACATCCATACAAAAGTATAGGTTCTATGTAGCATCTCAACACTCTTTTTCTCGTTTCAATTGATATCTTTTTGTTGATCAGTATGTTTTTCATCTTGCAAAAGGCTACCTTCGCAATGGCAATTCTTGTTCTAATCTCTTCAAGGCATCTCCCATCAGATGTTATGACTGTGACGAAATAACAGTATTGTCATCATCTTGCTCTTATCTAGGTAACTGAACTTGGGTTCATACAGGCAACAATAAATCTGCTCACTATGAGAATCAAATATTTATTGTATATACATTTACAGTATGCGTTGACGCATATTACATATCACAGATAGTTAATCTCAAACACAGAGTTGTCATACAACAATCTAGCACACTATCTAGCCTATGTATATATATCTATGAATATCTATTGAGTCCCTCTCAGGCAGGCCTTGTTGCCTCTCTCAAGTCCGTCTGTCCTCTGCCGGTCTCCGCGTGTCTCAATCCGACACGGGCGGTAACTCTGTCCGAGTTCCTCGTGGACCCCGCTTTAGGCGGGCCACATCAGTGTCCACGGACCCATGGACTCGATGACCGGTGGTTCGAGAAGGCTCTAGATTACTCGGGCTCTGAGCGACTCGCTTCTCTCTCTTGGGCTGGAGTTGCAGCCCTCTAATAATATATCTAATGGTGAGACGGTGACAGGATTCCCCCCGCCCCCCTGATATGGCTTGTTATTGGGTAATTAGATCTGTTCTAATTCTGTCACCGAATCACATAAAGTTGGTGTTTGTAGTTTGGTGGATAATAACCTGGTAACCTACATACTGGCACTAAAACTCATGTATTCTCCCATACACCACTTCTCTGATTTGGTAAAGAGATCACTCTGTCTCCTGTGTCCTTAATAATGCTTATCAGACCGAAGTTACGTGACGTTTAAGTAGTTGTATTTACAACCCGCCCTTCTCAATAGTACCCAACTGGTACCCAGACAATTAACCTCTGTATTAAAGAGAGTTAACAAGACCGAAGTCCTGGCTAATTAAGTACACCTTCAAATCTTGATCTGTGTGTGCATTTCAATACACTTTTACTCTCGTATGTTATATAATGCTAAATATGTAGTTCCCTTGTTATTTTATCCCCCTCATACTACATGTGTCCCTGTTGGCTTGTTAGTGTGCTTGACTAATAAGTTGATGTTTCTAATAAAGTGACTGTATTTTACATTGATAGTGTTGAGTTTTAAGGTTTGTGTAATGTGTGTGCTGAATGTGTGGCGTATTTCCAAGCGTCACGAGTTGGGATAACCTCAATCATGAATCACTGCACTGTGCGCAATACATGATAAGGCATTCCAAGTAGTGGTGCTTAGATGTATCCTAACTGCTAAACTAAGTATATTAACTCACTATTAAACTAAGTACTACACATGTATTCACAAATTAGACACGTCATGCAATTTTACATGAAAGACGCAGACAAATTACAATAAATACGGTTTGCGTACAATTTGTCCGCCAAGTGTATCGTTCTCTCATTTAATCCTTTCACGCAGTCAATCACTCACCTTTCATTCAAAATAGTATTTGGTTAAAATATATAATTAAAGTTGAGGTAAGTGTTATTGCCCTTAGAAAAAATGGGCTAGGCGATATTTGCCCTTTACGAAAATACGTACTTTTTGTACGATGCATGAAAAATAGGTCACAATTTAAATAGAGACAATTGTATAGGACGGTTCTTTAGCCTATGAATGGCACCGCCTGTAATATTAATGTAGAATATGTACAAATTACAGGTTAGACACAATTTATATACATCATTAATGGAAATATAATACATATTTAATTCTAAACTAATTAATTAATTAAATAACTAACTCCAACGATGATGTGCGCGTTGTCGTCCTGTTGTTAGCGTGTTATGCCATGAATGTTAAAGTTAGTATGGCTGTCTCTTGAGTGTTGTAGTCGTTGTCGTTCTGTTTCGGCTGTTTGCAAAGTTTCGTAGCAACAGCACATACGGATTGTTCTTAATGTCCCGTATGAAATATTACAGTGTTCAGAGTCAGTGCACTTGATATTATTGGTTGAAACAAACACAGTTACTGTTTCTTGCTGGAATCGTTCTAGCGTTTAGGCACTTAATGGTATAGTTCTCAAAGTAACGTATCATGTTCTTGGGTGTCGTAATTAACCTAATCACTGAGAGTACTCTAGCAGGTGTAGAGTTACACTGTTATATGTAACCGACTAAAAGTATCACAGTTTATAGTATGGCTAATGGTCGATGTGATAAAGAGTCATTCTACTGGCGCATTTACTTGCCGTGATAAAAGGTCAGCCATAATGTTATCGGTGCCCTTGATATGGCGTATTTCAAAGTCGAAATCCTGAAGTAGAAGACACCATCTTTGTAACCGGTGGTTTTTGGGCGACCCATGGTTAAGGACTAATAATGGCGAACTGTCTGTGAGGACCACAAAATGACTCCCCAAGAGGAACTTAGATAATCTCAATATACAGAACACTAGGCTTAAACACTCCAATTCCACTGTGGCATAACGAGTCTCAGCCTTCTTTAGTTTGCGGCTCACGTAGAGAATCGGGTGTCGTACGCTATCCACTTCCTGCATTAAACATCCTCCTATTGCGATAGCGCTAGCATCTGTGGTCAAAATAAAGGGTAAATTTATGTTGGGTAATCGTAAGACTGGTGGATTAGAAAAAATATGTTTCAATCTACACATTGCATCATCTAAGCTGGTACTTTTACAAATTTTTGATGGATGATCTTTAGTTAACATATCAGAAAATACTGAGGTGAGTTCTGCCCAATGTGGAATGAATTTAGAATAATAGTTAATAAGACCTAGTAGACTTCTAATCTGTTTCTTTGTGGTAGGAACTTCTAGATTAAGGATCTTGGAAACAATTTTATCATCAGTCAACAATTTACCTTCAGAAATTCTATGACCAAGGAAGTCTATTTGTGTATAACCTATTTCAACCTTGGAAGGTTTGATAGTAAGTCCAAAAAGAGAGATTTGGTTGAAGACTTGTTTGAGAGTAAGTAAGTGAGAAGTCATATCAGAAGAATGAACGCATATATCATCAATATAGGCTACTACATCTTTAATTCCGTGTAATAACAATCTTGTTAGTCTCACAAATGTGGCCGGTGCGTTCTTCAGGCCAAAAGGAAGATATAGCCATTCGTACAAACCGAGAGGTGTTGCGAATGCTGTTATATGTCTACAAGAAGGGTGTAGTGGAACTTGCCAATATCCTTTCGCTAAATCTGTCTTAGAAAATAAGGATGATTGAGCCATATTTAAAATAAGATCTTCACAACTGTTCATAGGCTCTGCATCCGTTGTTGTTCTTGTATTTAATACCATATAGTCGATGCACAAGCGGATTGTTTGGTCTTTCTTTTTCACCAGGACAATCGGTGAAGAATATTGAGACATCGATTTTTGAATAATGCCATTCTTCTCTAAGTCTAAAATTTCTTTATCTAAATTAGATCTGTAATGGAGAGGAATAGAATATGGTCTACATTTGACTGGTCTGAGATCCTGTCAGCACAATTGAATGTGTTATTTTATCAGTGCGTCCAGGTTTGTTAGAAAAGATAGCTTTATACTCGTCAAGGATAGTCAAAATGTCTTGTCGCTGTTGTTGTGTCAAAGTGTCAGAGATATGTATGTCATTTATACTTCCGTCGTCAGTCATGATTGGTACAGGGATTTCAGTATTGTCCACGTCTGTCTGATTTATCACAGATGCTACTGTTTGTAAATTGTCTTCAATGTCATTGTCGTCGTCGTCGAGGTCAATTGTTGTCAATATGTCGTCAAATTTGTCGTCGTTGTCGATATCACAGATTGTAGGTAATGTCCATATGTCTTCGTCGTTTTCGTCGTCGTAAGAGTGTGTCGTTAACGATGCTTCGTTTGTCGAGGTGTCATTTCGTCGGGAAATTGTCGTTTCGTCTCCGTCACCAGTTCGTTGCGTAAGTTCATTTGTCTCACTGTCCTGTCTAGCATAGTATGGTTTCAACATATTCACATGTGATATTTCCAAATTTCCATTTAAAGAGAATACAGTAGGGTTATTCCCCTTATTAACCAGTGTCTGACATATATCACAAGATGTACAAAATGATTTAATGTCTTGGTCAAACTTTGGCCAATAAAACTGGGTTAGGACAATAGCCCTAGGTCATTTCATATCCCATATGACCTCCAAAAGGGGAGTCATGGGCTATTTTTAGAACTTTGTTTCGATGCGCTTGTGGTAAGACTATTTGCTGTATCGTGGTCTGTTTTGTTGTGTAAAACCTAGTTAAGATGTTGTTCTGTAGCCTAAATGTCCACGATGCGTTCTTTGTTAATTTCGGTTTAAGACCTACTAACTTAAAGTATGGTGCAAGTGTAGGGTCATTTTTCTGTTCGTTTCCAAAATTGATGTTAGTTGAGTTTGGCGCTACTATTTCTAATGATTCCTGCAGTTGGTCAGTGTTGGTTTTGTGGGTTGTCTGTCGTGTGATTGCGTTTGTGTGTTGTGTGTTTTGTTGCACATCTACAGGTTTGGTACTTGGTAGCTCGGTAGCATCCTCAATTCGAGGTTTTAATTCGGTCGTAGTCGTTCATAGATTCGACCGCCCCTGCATTGTACACCTCGGTGAATTCTTTCTGAATTACCTGAGTGGTTGTCTCCCTTGGTATTTTGGCAGAATGAGACAAGCAAGAATGGTGTTTCTCTTTAGCGTCGCTGTTTGTGTGGTGGATACCGTGTTTTTGCTCCCACTTTTTAATTTCCTTTTCAGAGCATGGATGTATGTTGGGTAAATTACCAAGAATAATATCAGCGACTGGGTTGTCAAGGACAGCGCACAACACTTGTCCAGATATGAACGGTGTTCGAATTTCGACCAGAGCAAGGGGGTATCTCTCTATCGTACCTGAGAATGTGCGACAAGTCACATGTTTGTTTGTGTAGTCTTTAGTGTCTATTAATGTTTTCCTAACCCCACAGAGCGTTGCGCCGGAATCGCGAATTAATGTGCACTTTTTGTTGTTTACAAACCCTGTAGAAAAACTTAGCTTGCCTGTAGATGACAAAGCAGCGTTTGCTGTTTCATTTGAAATAGGGATGGTGTGGCCACATAATAACGTTGTGTCTAGTTGGAACTTTGTACAGGTGTTGCACTTACTGTCTGTAATGGTGTTAATGACGTGTACAGCATTACCAAGCTCGCTTTCATTGTCCTGTTGATTATTACATTCATTCAGTGACTCAATCTCTTCGTCAGACGACGTTTCTACCATAGCAGCATTGGCTTGTTTCAATAACTTACGTCCATCACAATTACGACTATAGTGGCCAAAACTTTGGCAAAAGTAGCATTTTACCACTCTATGGTAAGCGTTGCGCTTATTTTTCTGCTTCTCCACCATCATTTTGAGGTGGTTTGGATAGGTAGGCGATTTGTCGCACATAGAGTAAGTGTCGTGACTGAAACCGCAATATTGGCATTTTGCTACTTTACCGACATTGGGGAGCGGTTTAAATCTACTATCTGTTTGTTTTGCGTATCTGGTGTTCACCACTGCAGCTGTTGTATCGTTGTGACTAATGTTCAACTGAAAAATATCCCTATTTGCTGTGAAAAATGCATTCCCCTTTGCCTCTATTTCCTGAATACTCTTACAGTCCATCTGTTTTAAGAACTTGGCAAACGGTGTGGGGATGGTGCTAACTATTTTGTCTATAATAATAAGCTCTTTAAGTTTGTCATGGCTATTGTTGGTTTTAGCCGAGTTGATCCATTTTGTGCACACGTCCTGGACTGTACTGACATAATCTATAAAGGTTTGGTTTGGCTGTGGTGCTAATTTGGCAAATTGTTGTTGGTAACCTGCAGTATCTAAAGAAAAATGTTGGAGAATGCGTTGTTTTAGGTAGTCATAGTCTTTTCGCATTTCCTTTGGTACTGTCTCTATTACTTTTAGTGGTTCAAGAGCTAAATTCCTCATTAGAATAAATGCCCAATCTGATTTAATGATGTTATGGTAGGCCATGAGACACTCAAAATTTTCCAAATAGGCGCTGATGGAATCTCCTGAGCAGTACGCCTTCACGAGGCCTTTATACTTATTATATTTTTGTTCTTCCTCTTTGCTTCTTAGCTTATTTATCGAGATTTCTGCGTTGGATTCAATCTCCATTTGTTTCAGTTTCACTTGCGTATCCGCATTCAATTGGGCTTGCTTGGCTGCCGCTTCCAGCTCCATTTGTTTTTCTTGAGACTGCAATTGCATTTTCTTCTCTTCTATTTGCATTTGCATTTTCTTTTCTTCGGCCTCCATTTGCATCTGCATTTTCTTTTCTTCGGCCTGCATTTGCAATTTCTTTTCTTCTCGTTCGATTGCTCTTTCTTCACGGGCAATGTTTTCTGCGTGCGTTTTCTGTGCCCATTCTGATAGTTTCTCTTCTTTATAACCTAACTTTATTCCTTGCTCAATACAATTCTCTAAGCTAGACATTTTGTGTTTTACTTGTTTGTAATGTTTATAGAGTTAAATCCCTTATAAAAATTGTTGTGTTGTCGAAAATTTGGTTAACTCCCTTAATTATTAATGTGTAAATCAAAATGCAAGGTTATGAATATGCAATCAAATCAATATGAAACGAAATAATACATTGATGAAAGATGAGAAGTACAGCTTAGAGTTACAATGGGTATGACATGAAACTTAGCTTTCAATCCCAGAACTGGATGTTGTCTTGTACTCTCATCACTGTTGGAAAAGTTACATGGGTTGCACGCGGAACTATTTGCGGAACAATCTGCTCGTAGAGTGAGAAAACATTAGTAACGGTCAAAAAATGTCACAGTCATGTCAAAAATAGTGTACAGAATAACAATAATGAGGCACAATTCGAAGGCACTGCTGTGACGTTGCTGAGGGACTCAGATTAATTCTATTTTATCGCTAGATAGCTACTACTTTATTTTGTAAACTTGTAAAGTTAACAATTCTTTTTTTTTGATTTAAACAAATCAATGTGATATGATCAATTAAGTAATTTTACATGGCAATTAATAGAACTTTCAGAAAACATTTTATGCCAAAACCGGAAAACTAGCCCCCAAAAAGCCTGTCATCATCTTGCTCTTATCTAGGTAACTGAACTTGGGTTCATACAGGCAACAATAAATCTGCTCGCTATGAGAATCAAATATTTATTGTATATACATTTACAGTATGCGTTGACGCATATTACATATCACAGATAGTTAATCTCAAACACAGAGTTGTCATACAACAATCTAGCACACTATCTAGCCTATGTATATATATCTATGAATATCTATTGAGTCCCTCTCAGGCAGGCCTTGTTGCCTCTCTCAAGTCCGTCTGTCCTCTGCCGGTCTCCGCGTGTCTCAATCCGACACGGGCAGTAACTCTGTCCGAGTTCCTCGTGGACCCCGCTTTAGGCGGGCCACATCAGTGTCCACGGACCCATGGACTCGATGACCGGTGGTTCGAGAAGGCTCTAGATTACTCGGGCTCTGAGCGACTCGCTTCTCTCTTGGGCTGGAGTTGCAGCCCTCTAATAATATATCTAATGGTGAGACGGTGACAGGTATCGATTCACTTGTTTAAGAATATGTCCATCTACTCGTATATCACATTGTGGTAGCACAATATATACATTCATAAATTAAAAGTTTTATAAACTTACTGCAGCGTCCCTAGCCTGTATTGCATTTTCTAACCCAGAGTTGACATTACTTAAACTCCTCATGCTTTCCTTCAACTCATCAACTTTAGCCTTCAGTCTGACTTGTTCAGCCTCAGCTTGACTCAGATCCAGAGCCACCTGTCTCAGCCTGACTTCCTGGTCACTGATTACACTGTCCTTCTGCTGTAGTGCCACAGACGTGGCCAGGTTAACTTGCTCTGAATGTTCAATCTGAAAGAAATAAAAACACAATTGTATGTCTACACACAGGGTGGAGTCAGATTGGAATAATGATTAGTGCACTTGCCTGCCAAGACTGTGGGCCTGGTTCAATCCCCAGCAGAGGCAGGATTTTTACCACCCGACTCGTACAGCTCTGGGGATGATCCAACCTCACAAAAATGTGTAATAGAGAACTTTCAGAACTTTCTTGAAAATGTCAGGGAAGGAAACACGATGAGGAAAGGAACCGGTTGCTTTATCTCATACAGCATGGCCAAGAATTCTTGTATCATTCCATAGACATTGCCACTCAGCTTTCATGATCTCACTTGGTAATGCCTGTAAGTTTCTCTATCAAGCTGCTCATGATATTTTTAACTCCACTTATCCCAATCATTATCACATTAATCAACTATGTCGTAGGTATTACTTGAATCTTATAATAACCTGTCAAAATATGCTGCATTCAGAAGAGACCTATCAGACTATTAGTGGGGCGCCGTGACAGAGAGCACTAGCTCATGAGATACAAGGCCCATCCCCAGAACAGGGTTACAAGTTTTTTTCTAAGGATCATATGTGTATAATGACACATCAGCCTCTTGGGTAGTGAGATTAGACATTTAGCTTGCTCGTACATGGGTAAAAAATAGGAGGCTCCATGTGCAAAAGTTAGAAATCAGAAAGAGCAGGCCTTCAGACTGCAGCCCTGGCAAATTTTTTAGGAGAGAAAATTTACCCACATGTAGATAGAGCCCATTACCCTGGATGGAATCTGTCTAGAGGAAGCAGACCTTACACAAATGCAAGCCGAAGTCGGACACACTGACCTTTGAGGTGTATAACTGGGTGTGATCACTCCCCTCGATAGAAGAACGAAGGAGAGGAAGAAAATCTGTCATGATTCAGATTACACAAAATAAAATTAAATGGGATGTTAGATATAACATTCTATTTAAGAGCATGTTTGCATATTCGCAAGTCACACAATTAAGTGGATAACACTTAGGTCAGCAGGTTAAAGTGTGTCTCATGTGGGAGTATAGTTCAAGCTAAACATGTCACCTGGTCTAATGTGGATCAACATACACCATGTAAATAAATAGTTAATGTAGTCAATCATAACAAAGAGTAAATCTTTAATTCCCTGGCTTTATTCAAGATAACATCTATATATTTGTATTACAGTAAAGTGTAAGTTTCCATAATTGTTGTAGTGAAAGATACTCATGTCCAGTTATGTAAAAATAAACATTGTTAGTACAGTGACATTCTGTGGGGAATTAAGTAAAAGGAATGTTATTATAATGTGCATGGAAGAGTAAGAACAACAGAAAGTCTTATTTCAGGACACAAACTGGATCTTAAGCAATACTTCTCGTCTGGGTTGTGAGGATCAAGCAGTTTATGCATGCGCAATAGCAAATTTTTTTTTTAAATATCAATTACAAAATGGATGCCCGTCTATAGGCTTGCAATATGGATTAACAATGAGACTTTCATTTATTGTGTTGTCAGAGGGTTTGAAACCTTGTAATATCTATGGAAGAATGAAGGTTCAGTATGAAAGCAGTTTTCTGAGTCAGAAAAGAGTGTATGAATGAGCAGAAAGGTTTTAAAAGAAATACATGCTGTCTCTGGTTAAGAAAAGATGCAGTAATCCACTGGGAAAGTCATGGTAACCATCTCTTGAGATATCAAGAACCCTATATTTGTGCATTTCCAGGAAAGGATTACAACTTTGGCTAATGCTCGATACAGTGACATGCTATTGAACTGAAGCCTACAACATGATTGAAATGTTGGGGATTTCTCTCAAAAGAAGTATTGTTGCTGCACGACAACACCCACTCTCATATGGCTGTGAATACTGTGGATACACTATGCGTTCTGAAATGTAAGGTCATGAAACCTCCAGCTTACAGTCCAGAGTTGACTCCATCTGATCTTCACTTGTTTGGACCCTTGAAAATAAAATGTGTGGGGTCAGAGGTTTGCAACTGACAATGAGATAATAGAGGTGGTGTAAAATTGGTTTAAAGCCACATCCAAAAACTATTTCCTAGAAGGCATCAACAAGCCAGTCGACAGATGAACCACATGTGTTGCCAGGCAGGGGGACTATGTTAAGAAATAACACACACAAAACTTTCTGGTTCGCCTTACTGTATAACAGTTATTTGTAAAATTCCTGTTACTGAATGACTTTCCATCGTATATATATATATATATATATATATATATATATATATATATATATATATATATATATATATATATATATATATATATATATATGAAGGTATCCATCTTAGTAAGCAACTGTGTAGCATGGCCTATAGTATCTGAAAGAACTGGGAAGGCTAACCTGGTTAGCAAACGCTCACAGAAGTAGAATGTGTTAGCCAGGTGTAAATATCGTAGCTCTACTGTATATTGAAACAACACAATTACGTCCAAACAAAATAATATTAGACGAACAAAGAACAAAAGTAGAAGTATCTAAAAAGGCATGAATGTTTAAAAGGAAACCATACAATGATGAAACTGGGAAGACAGACTCAAGACCAGCAGACTGTCTGTAAGTGAACAGAGACTATAATTGATCATAGGAGTTGTACAGGAGTGACACAGAAGCTATAGAAAGTAAAGGACCTTTTTCATGCTCAAGACATATTGGAGATAAATAGCCCCATATTTGTATAGGTCAGTTGGCACTTCAGGAATGATGTGGTCAATACTATACCAGCTGTGTGAACTTCCCAAGACATTCCCTACTACCCATGTCTGGCTGGGTTGATCTGGAAGCTTGGGTCAATATTCAAGATTCCTCCTCAATGCAACTTTGAATCCATGACCACCGGGCCAGCAGGCTACACTGCCACGGTTCAGAGGCAATCAACCATCATCATCATCATGTGCCATGCCAATAAGTATGGACGGTTATGTTTCATCATCTCGCATGATCACCAGGGTTGTGGATCAGCTCCGTATTCTTGTCTTGACCTTGCCATGTGGCCAGCCATCTAGATATTTACCTCTACACCTTCCCCTTTTTCTTTTCCCCTCAATCTTGCCAGTTGTCACCAAATTCTCAAATTTATTTTTTCTTATAATGTGCCCAAAAATTTTTGACTGCCTACGTACTGATTTCTCCAATCAGTTTACAATTCTCATTTGCTTCTTGTAAGACCTGCTAACTAGTTTTTCTGTCTGTCCATGGTATTGTTTGCATTTTCCTCAGAAACCACATTTCCACTGCCATGAGATGTATTTCAGCTTGTCTGCTCATTGTCCACATTTCACATCCATAAAAATGTAGAGATTATATGTAGCCCCTCAACACTCTTTTTCTCACTGCAATTGACATGTTTTTATTGGTCAGTATGTTTGATATTTTGCAAAACGCTACTTTCGCCTTAGCAATTCTAGTTCTAATCTCTTTCAGAGGTAATAGAGGCAATGAAATCCCAGATCCAGATTATATAAGGACTAGAAGGTCCACCTGCAAAGTTCTTTGGAACACTTCCTGCATGGACATACATATGTAATCTCATTGGCAATAAATATTAGTACAGCCAGCGGCCATGTCTGTTGCCATCTAAACCTTGTCATACTACTTGTGTTCTGTCACAAATTAATTATGAGAGCATTTTACCTTTTTGATAATCTCATTAACATCTGCTTTTCTTTGATCAGATCTGTCTTTTTCTTGTTCCAGGTGCTTTTCTGCAAGAACTAACTGTTTCTGTAAAGATGCCTGCTCTCGCAGCAACACTCTATTAAGGTCCACAGTGGCAGCAGTTTCTTTTATCTGGTATTTAGAGAACTGAATTTAGCACATGCAAATATAAACCCAAGAATAATCAGACTAAGGTAAATGGACAATGAAAGAACTGAGTGATGTCACACATATGGTTTAAGGAAAACTGTTTAAAGTACGCAGGGAAATGAAGACATATTCACAAAACAATATTGTACAGTAAATCTGTTTAGAATACTTCCTTCATAAAATTGTATCGTTTCTTTACTTATTCAGTCTCAGTAGAGATTTGTCCACAGCAGACGAACAATATCTCCGGTAGGCCTATTCTCGCCGGTCGCGAGATCCGCACAGTGGAAGGATGGGAGATTTACTCGCAATAGACGTGCAATATCTCCTGCGGTATCTTCCGTGGGCCTACTCTCGCTGGTTGTGGGGTCCGCTAAAGTCAGGCGGCGAGTCTGACGATAGTTCACCCTTTACACAGGTCCGGACACTTGTGATTGACAGAAGTACACTCCCTTACGGACCGGACGCGTACGAAGCTCTCACCTGTGGGACTTGGCTGAACGCCTCTAAGCCGGGTCCCTTGGGTTCCAGGGTCTGGCCATCACTTGCCATCTGCTCGTGGAGGCGAGGTCTCGGAGGTTTGACACTGTGCCGCCAGCGTCTGCAGCCTACCTTGTGCCAGACGTATTGGTTACCCATTCCTCTGGAATACACAAGATTAGGCCGAGAGAGGGAACATATCGTTTGGGCACCACATGTTTCTCTGAAGCTCTGCCCAGGCATTGTGATGGAATATTGGCCACATTCCAACTCACATACTTTGGTCTGTCAAGACTGCAAGGTGCCACTCACTCACTTCCTTCAAATGCAAAGTTGCTTGCTTGCTTGTGTTCGTTGGCTTGAGCTCCAACGCGAAGTCCTGTATGTCGGATGAAGGCATCCTGTTGTCCAACATCAGTGTGATGTCATACAGGACCTGAGTTTTGCGTGAGTATCCGTTGTCCCATGTCTGGCTTATTGGTGTGCAGACTGGTGGTTCCTCGCCGTACAGGCAGACACTCTCCGAATTCGGAGGAATCGGCGATCCTACTGACTTTAGCCAGGACCCCGAAGGGACCTGTTGCCCAGGACGCTCGACGAGGACGCGTCAATAGGTCTTGGCCAGTATATAACCCGGCCCTGGTGCCTTGGAAACACCTCTGCGTCCCAAATGCAAAGTTCAAATACTTCTTCTTCAGCTTTCCGAGCCATTGAGGTTCTTTGCTGCAAATACAATCCGTCTCCATTCGTCTCTCTGGTGGACGTTCTCTTGCCAGTCGTTGATTCCAAGTGCTTGTAGGTCAAATACTACTATGCATTATTTTCTCTTTTGTTTTTACCTAAAAACGTTCGCTTCTTACTTTTTGAGAGAGAGAGAGAGAGAGAGAGAGAGAGAGAGAGAGAGAGAGAGAGAGAGAGAGAGAGAGAGAGAGAGAGAGAGAGAGAGAGAGAGAGAGAGAGAGAGAGAGAGAGAGAAAGAGAGAGAGAGAGAGAGAGAGAGAGATCACTATATCAGAAAAGTCCATTTATTATTTAAAAGAAAACTGTTTAACATGCATGTAAAATAAATTAATTTTAAAACATGAATACAATGAACATTTTAAATAAAAAGGCAATTTAACGAAGAGAACCCATAAATTGGTTGTTTATAAATATGTATGACTGATACCTAGCCTTCTTCATTGTCAATATACATTTTCATCAAGATCAAGAATAAATGTAGTTTCCTTTCACACAATTCTCAATAAAACTTGCAGTTTTCTATTCAAATGAGGTTTAAAAAACCATGTATTGATATAGTAAATTTAGAAGTTGGTTGTCTTCTTGTATAACTGATAAGTTAAACTTGTTCTTGTATAACTGATACGTTAAACTTGTTCTTGTATAACTGATACGTTAAAAGGGTGGGGGGGGGGGGGGGGGGGGGGGTTTATAGGGAGGAAATATGAAAGAGGGGAATGACATTCTGAAATATAGGCTAAAATATCTTCTGTGCTGGTCATCCTGTTCCCTTTTCATACGATGAGGCATATTATTATATGGTGCTAGACCTATATTTTTAGACTGAGTGACACTTGATGGTGATTATTACACTATTTATTTCCCAATTTAGGCTGGATTTTAATTAATTTTTTAACACAGATTTTAATAGGTCACTAGGAATGGACCCACTATTATAGATATTTAGAAATTTTGTCAATATTTCAGTTCCAAAATCTCCAAGGGCCTCAGTTTCCTCAAACATAATGTTATCTGGACCAAGTGCCTTTCCTTTCTTCATGTTGTGTAGTGCATCTTCAACTTCTGTCACAAGTATTTGTTGAAATACCTTTGTCTTGAATATTTACATCTAGTCTCCTTCATCATTCAGCTCTTTTAGATAATCTGTCCATCTATTAACTAAATCATCTTGCCCCAATATTACCGTGCCATTCCTTGACTTGAAACATCCAGCGGTATTTAGTATTTTCTACCTGTTACAGCAATGGTTCTCAACCAGTGGGGAATTCCCTCCCCTCAGGGGGGAATTTTTGGGTTTCCAGGGGGGGGGGGGGGGGGGGGGGAGAATTAAGATTATTTCAAAATCTCGTTAATACAAGGGCCGATTACTTTATATTGTTTTTCCCTCCATACTTTATCGGTTCTGTACTTCTCGGCCTTCTGAAATTCGTTTTATAACGTAAGTAGACCTGCTAATCATGTTTTATATACACATCAAGACTTGTTCTAGTATGCGTTATTAAATTTAGCTTCCATTTTTACGTATTCTGTGTAGGGGTGGGGATTTATAGGGAGGAAATATGAAAGGGGGGGGGGGGGGGGAAATGACATTCTGAACTTATGGTGAAGGGGTGCATGGGCCAAATAAGGTTGAGAACCACTATGTTATGGTATTTATTTGTTGATATATGGAGCGTGAGTCATTTCCATAGTTTGACCCAATCTCCATGCATTGTTGATTCAGTCAGATTTCTTTAGTCTCTTTGCATTTGAACTATTTCTTTACTTATATATTATATTCTTCTTTGCCTTGCTTTTTCTTTCTTGTTTTTTCTTTCATCCATCATCTGCAGAATTGTATGTGTCATCCATTTCTTTTTTGCAATTCTATGTTTAGGTAAAATTAACATGTCCCATTTTTCATCAATAATCTGTATCATCTCCATGGCATTACATTTTTTCTGTACTCTAATTTCTTTGTCCGTTTTAAGTAAAACTAAATCTAACTTGATGTTCTTTGAAGTTGCCAGTATATATAGTATATAATTCCTTCCCAAATGCTTTTAGTATTTCTTCAAATCTGTTTCACTGGCAAGTATCACAGGATAAGCATCGGCTGCCAGAAGTCCAGCAAATCAACTCACCTTGACAACTAGCTCCTTGGTCATCCTGCTGACATCTGCTCTCATTAGCTCATTTTCTCTGTGTAAAAGCTGACAGACTTTCTCTAGGTTGCCCAGCTCCTGCTCCTGACATCTGGTAGTGGACAGAAGTCAGTCAAGTAAAGAACTCTTTTATATTTTTGGAGGTGCGTTTAACATATGGTGCTTGACCCATATTTGTAGAGACCAATCAGCACCCGGTGGGTGATGCAGTCAGTATCACACCAGCCAGCTTTACTTCCCAGAACACTTCCTAGTACCCATTTCAGGCTGAGTTGACCTTTGAAATCTGCTTCAATGCGGATTTGAACCGACGAACACCAGGAGAGCATCTAGCCACTAAGCTATCCCGGCGCCTCTGGTAGTGGAAAGTACATATTAACTGTCTGTCCCACATATCTATTCAATAACCATCTCTATCTGTGTTATTAACACCTTTAATGCTAGACATATGTTATTTTGCCCTTTTCTGTTCCAGTTATTAGTTTAACTCCTTCTGTCCCATACATTTCCTTCCTTCCTTCTTTGCAAGTTATTATTTTAACAGCTTCTGTACTAATTAAAGTTAGTTGCATATCCTTTACAGGTAGTCGCTGTCAACCCCAGCATTTTTTGCTGTTGTGATCTCTTGGCAAGTTTACATTCAGTAGTTTGCCATTGCTTTCTGAACGACTGGCACCCATACCATTTTGTAAAAAACCAACGCAAAGCAGTCTGCTGCTAAATTGTGTTTCAAATGTGGGTATGCAGGATCATCAGCTGCATCCGTAACCCCTTTGCCATGGAGCCGGCATTTCTGTACTAGACAGATGTTATTTACCTCCTCCTATTCCAGCTATTGCCGGTCTCCCTGGCCTAGGTGTTCTGTTTATCCACGCAGGGTAATGCAGCGCGCGAGAACTGGTAGTGGTTCTTGCCGTGTTGGTGACTTGCGGGATATGTGAGCCAGCCGCTCAGAAAGCAATGGCAAACTACTGAGCATAATCTTGCCAAGAAATCAACAACAGTGGTAAAATGCTGGTGTTGACAGTGATGTCCTGTAAAGGATATGAAAAAAAAATAAAAAATTTCCAGTTATTATTCCAATACCTTTACTAGACAGGAACTACTCTTAACACCTGTTCCAGTTATTATTTTAATTCCTCCTGTGCCAAACAGAGTTTACTTTACCTCCTTCTGTTTCAATTATTATTTTAACACTTTCTGTAATGGACAAATGTTACTATACCTACATCTGTTACAGTTATTAATCAACACCTTTTGTGCTTGGCAGATGTTACATTACTTCCTTCTCTCACAGTTATTATTTAACACCTTCTGTGATAGATATAGATGGGTGTTACTTTGCTTCAATCTATTACAGTTATTATTTAACACCTTCTGTGCTAGACAGATGTTACTTTGTTGTTAATACATCTATCAGAATATATTCACTGAATGCCCATGCTTGTTGCAAATTATATATTATATACCATCCTGAAATAACTTACCACTGACATACGAAAACTAGTGCCTTTTAAACAACTTTGCATGACACAACACAACAACTACAGAAAAGCAGACATGCAAGCAAATGGACAGGCAGACGGTCATCCAGAGAGGCTAACTTGATTTCAAATGTCTCCACACACCATGGAAGCTAAAGTTATTCATTATAGTAACAATAAGATGCGACATTAGAAGCAAAGCTAAACACTGATTGCTAAATTGTATCCTCCAAATCAAGTCACAGAGTGAACATTTCATGAACATTAAGCACAACCGAACACTTACTTGACTTTTTCCATGATTATTTCATTTTCCTTTATTTTTGCAAGCATCAATAAACGGAACGTTTTCTGTTCATCAGCATTCTGTTATTTGAACAAATTTAAGTAATCAACACAAAACTACGATAATCATTATGATATAGAATCAACATTACTGCATCAGGGCAAGTCCATAAGCATTTTTTTTTGCGTTTCCATCCTGTTTCAGGATATTGCGGTCAACATCAGCATCTTTCAGCTGTATGTTGATTCCTAGGCTAGATTACGCTCATCAGCACGCCACGACTTTCTGAGCGACCGGCTCCATACTCTCATAAGTCACTGGCACTGACTTGAACCGCTTCCAATTCTCGTGCGCTCACGTCAACCACAAGAGTATTCGGGGTTACAGAGAAAGCTGCTAACCCCTCAGCCAGGGAGACCGGCCCATAAGCATTTGGTCTTTCTAAAAGAAAACTTAAGGTGTGGATACTGATTGTTCCTGTTAGATGTTTGAATAGCTATGCATTCAGAACTCTTACTGCCTATGGTCACTGTGATGATTTCTATACTTAACATTCCAACAGCTCTAATCAAGAAGATTCATCAAAAAATGTGCCAATGTGCACCAAGGTGTCATTTAATGCCCACAGCATGTCCACGTTGTCCATCTTCAGTGTCCCAATGATAGGTACCTTTAGATAAATTATCAGCTCTCTCATCTCCATGCACCTCTGTAAGATTTGGACAACAAGTCACACAAGTCCTTGATGGTTTGAGACTTCCACAAGTGGCTGCTACTTATACCATAGCCATTTATGCTGAACTTTTCATAGCATGAACTGACACAATACCTGTCTTTCTAGATGAAGTTAGGCTTCAGATGGGACAGAGAAACCAGGGCCACATCTTCAACATAACAACCATGCAGAGAATATTACGTAGATCTGCTTTGTAAGACTACAGTAAAATTGCGGAACATCATGAGAGATATGGGGATGTGCATCACATTTGCCCCACTTAATTGAATCATTATATCATGAACAAGCAGCTGTCAGAGTAGCTGGTAAAACATCAGACTTGTTTGAGGTGCAAAGGGAATTAAGACAAAACTGCACCCCCACCCACCCACACACACAAACCACACCCCCCCCCCCCCCCCCCCCCCCCCCCCCCCCCCCCACCCTGTTCAACATATATGCATAAAGTGTCATGACAAAACTTAAAAAATTATGAGACCAGTGACAATTTTGATCCATTCATAATTAGTGGAAATACAATTTCAGAACTCAGATATGCATATAACATGGTATCTTCTCAAATAGTGCTAACGGATTATGAGAGTGACATGGAGGCCTTTGAAGTCCACTTGTCAAGTTTTATTATTCTGGGTGGAAGGATGATTAAAGCAGCTTCCTCATTATCCTGATCATTATCATCAATGTCTTTATGAGTCTCTTTAACTATAGCATTAAATTCATAATTGGTTAAGTTTGATGGCACACTGTGCCACATTTCCAGCAGCATCCTCCTCTAGTTTGTTATTAATGGTATAATCACCAATCATCAATCTAAGCTCATAAAAATGTGCACTCTTTAATAATTTATTTATCAACACCTTTAAAACTGTCAAAGATGGTGACACCCTGCAATATGATGTTCATCCCCAAGAAATGTTTACTATGGTGTGAGAAACTTCCTCCTGAGCTTTTTTATTTTGTTTGCATATCCTTTACATCGCTGTCAACATCAGCATCTTTCAACTGATTGTTGATTTCTTGACAAGATTATGCTCAGTAGTTTGCCATTGCTTTCTGAGCGACCGGCTCACATACCCCCGTAAGTTACCGATGCAGAGAGAATCTCTACCGATTCTCGCGCACATCACGTTACTCACGAGAGTATACGGGATTATGGAGAAAGTCGTGTACCTCCTAGACCAGGGAGACCAGCCCTCCTGAGCTACTTTCACATTATCCACCCTGTCTTGGATGGTGGCTTCCAGAAGTCAATCATTCTATAGCCAGGTGTTGCACCCAAATGCTAGCAGCCATTATTGCAGAGCTCCTGAGCATAATAACCTTTGAGTGCCTGAATAATGCTTTGGTTATTACTATGAAAATTGACTTATTATGTGATGAAAAAGATTATATCACTTTTATAGAAGAAGATAACTTGAAGAAGTGGAATCAGAGGATTGACTGCATGTTGGGTTGAGTTTAGCTAGGAAATGACATCACTGCACTCGGGACATTCCCATACGCGCTCCAGTCCCTCGTTCAACAGCCAGTGAAGAGTCACACTACTAATTGTTTCCACCGCTATCTAACTGAAAGTTCTCCTGGTCTTCCCTCTCAGTTTTGAAATTCTACCAGAACCTGCCAATCCCATGCAATCTCATCTTTTCCACATACAGGTACTGAATCTGTTTCCCCACCTTCTCCACCTGGTCCCACAGGGGCACAACCACCTCCCCCTTGTCCATAAGTAATCTACCACCAAGAGGTGCATTCCCTGCCAGCCTGTTCATTTCCCCGCACTCCCGCATGGCCAGGGCAAAAAATCCAAAGAATTATGAATATTTGTGATTTGTGAAGTGAGGTAAGCAATTCCACATGAAACATTCCTTTCTCCACCTTACTAAGCATACTCCTTGAGTTCGTGATGAAGACAATGTGTGTTGCAGTGGTCTCCTCTAAACAACGGAAAGCCGTTGTGACTGCTTCCACCTCCATTCTCATGCTGGCAGTCGTAGCCTCATATACCAGACTCTCCTTTTTTAAGAATCACCCATTGGCCTTCGTAATAAAACCCCAAATGCATATGATATATAAATGTAAATAAAGTAAAGGTATGCTCATGTGTTACCGGGATCCCAAAGGGAAAGTAAAGAATAGTAACGCAGTAGACCCACTATGTATGTTGTAAAAGGTGGCTAAAGGGGCTTGGTCCGAGAGTAGCCATCTCACACCATAGAAAACAGATCAGCCAACATCCAAGCAACCATGAACTGGCCTACATAGGTTTTAACATGTGTGGTTGCGGGCCTATACTCCATCAGCAGTCTCACGGGCAAATGAAGAAAATAAAGAAGAAAGTAAAGGACACTTTTTCACTCCTTGAGGCATATTGGGTATATGGTGCCAGCCCCATATTTGTATAGACCAATCTACAGTCGATGGGTGATGTGGTCAATATTTTGCTGGTTGCCTTGACTTCCCAGAAAATTCCCTGGTACACATTTTAGACTGGGTCAACCTGAAAGCCCAGATCAATTTTTAAAAATCATACCTCAATGGGGCTTCGATCATATGCCCGCTGGACTAGCAGGCAAACATGCTTGCTAGCCACTACACTACTGCAGCCCTCCATTTATATGTAGGTTCATCAAATGTAACCTCAAGACCCACCTTTAGCTCACTCTCGGAGTCACCAATGTCTTCTGTAAAATGCAGGTTTAACTGACAGTTTGATTCCTTTTCAAATGTACTGATGACTTCATGCAATGAGATCTCTAGTCTGCTGATGTTTCCTTTGAGAGTATTTCTTTCTTCTTCTAAACTTAGCTTCTCTTCTTCCAGAACCTACAAAACAGATATTACAATTTGCTTATGGCAGTTCTTTTATCTTATCTCTGTGTAAGCAAACTGATTAATACAAGAAGTCTGCAAAAACTGGGCAAAAACCAAATAGTATTCTCTTCTTCCTTCATTGCTTTGGTGACTTATCCAGCAAGCATGTTTCTTCACCATTCTGTGACAACCTTCCAAAGGAATGTAAAATAAACTGTCACAGAAATAATAAATGTAGGTAAATAGTAGGCTAAAGTTACCAATGCCTTGGCAAAATATCAATATTAGAAAAAGAAACTAACCCACAAAAGAACAATCACAATGTATATGGACTTGGTGGCTGCAGACAGTTGGGATACCCCAGAAGTTGAAATTGCCCTTAGTGTGGTGCTTCAAAGACCTTCTAGGTTATAGAAGTCAGTCAGAGAGACAGGAATGTTATGTGCAGTAGCACTGTCTTCCTTGAAACAAATCTCACTAATTAATGACTCTCTGCTTCAGATGGATAAATATGATAATTTAAATCAACAAGGTAATTGATAAGCCTTGTTAACACGTAAAGTGACGTCAATACAGAAAATTACTCTTTTATTGGTAAAACAACATGTCTTAAGAGTTTACTGTTAATGAGTAAAGGAAATACATGAAAACAAGATATGTTTAAAGATGGAAATTACAATAATTATAATTCTCACATCTCCCCACGACACTTCACTGAGACAAATGGAGGATGAGAAGAAGAAAAAGAAGAAGATACCTTATAGTTTTTAATAGCATAACATTTAAAGTATGAATAAGCACAGAAACAATCAATAGTGAACTAATAATTGAAAAATACAGGATGTGTACATTAACAATTAACCTGCAGGATGATACCAAAAGCAAAGAAATTTTTTTTTTTTCAAATTATTATACCCAGTGCCTTGCAAGCTAGCGTGCGCATCCACACCTCCAATGGATAAATCAATTCGTGTGCCATGACACAAGATTGTCAAGAATTTCTTCAAGCTGTCTACCTCTATCTCTTTCCACAAATGTTTACTGTTGTTATAACATGTTCCAGCTTTTTTCTTCTCATAAAGTAACCAAAAAATTATGACTGCTTCTTTCTGATGTTTATAAGTTGTCTTTGCAACTCAGCTTCCCTCAAAATGTCTGTGTGGGTGAGGAGATGTGTGGGTTGGTGGGGATGTGTGTGGGTGGGGAGATGTGTGATTGGGGGGATGGGTGATTGGGGGGGGGGGGATGGGTGATTGGGGGGTGGGTGGGTGGAGGATGTTTTGGTGGGTGAGTGAGAGTGGGTTGGGGGATGGGTGGGGGTTGTGTGTGTGGATGGGGGTTATGTGTGGGGGTGAAGGATGTGTGTGTGGGGGATGTGTGGATGGGGATTGTGTGTGGGTGTGTGTGTGTGTGTGTGGCAGGTTGTGTGGGTTGGTGGGGGATGTGTGTGGTGGGGATGTGTGGTTGGTGGAATGTGTGTTTGGCAGGGTGGTTGAGGGGTGTGTGGGTGGGTTGGTGAGTGTTTGTGGATTGGGGGTTGGGTGGGGTGTGGGTGGGGGAATCTGTGTGTGTGTGGGGGGGGGGGGGGGTTGTGTGGTGAGTGAGGGATATGTTGGTGAATGGGGGATGTGTCTCATAAATGGTAAGGCCGAATGTAAGACGGGCCTCCACGCCCAATTTGTGACCCTTTAAAAATAAAGTTAAATCAAATCAAATCAAATGTCCAGACTGCTCATTTTGGCTGTCCAATTAATTTTAAGCATTCTTCTATATAATTCCCAGAAAATTGCCAGGTACTCATTTTCATGTGGCTGAGTTGATGCCAGAGCCATACTGGTATGAAGAACAAATTCAATGAGGACTGAACTCAGACCACTGTTTTGGCAGGCACGTGCGCTAACCCCTATGCCACTGTATTTCATTTGAATATATAAAAATTAATATTCAGCATGAGAATATTCTCCTGAGATGAAATCTGTGAATTCCTTGGACCACCAGAGTAACTAGCAAAGATTGTCTGAAAGAGGCTAATGAAACTAGAACATTATATACAACAATAAGAAGGAGACAAGTGGTTTTCTTTGGTCATGTGATATGAAGAGAGGCATTGGAGAACATAATGACAACTGGAAAGATCAAGGGGAAGAGAGGTGGGGGAAATGAACAGAAATGATGCTGGATGGACTGAGACAGCGGTATGGAGAAATATCATCAGCAGAGTTGGTCCAGAACACCAAAGACCGCGATCTGTGGAGAGACATGAAGCTGGCAGGGCACTTGATGATGATGATGAGTATATTTACAGACACTAATTTATGTCATGACATAGGTGCGTACTTGAATTCTCCTCTCTAATGCAGCCTGGTCATTCACCAGCTTTGTGTTGCTAGCAATAGCATCAGACTCTTCTTTCTGAACCTTGCTGACTTCTGCATTAAGTGTTTCACAATCTTCCCGGACACTGGCCAGTGTGTTTGTTGTTTGCTATAGATGAACAAATTAGAGGCAGAAATCAGACATACAGGTTTTTACACACACATGAGTTCATGCAAACACAAATAAAAGAACTATAAAACATGTTGCCAAATAATATTTTTTTAAACTAGTTGTAATAAAAATGATTCACTCAGATTACCAAAATGCTAACATTTAATGGCAAAATAGACAAAAATAAACTTACTCACACCAAGAGAAATGTTTCAACAGCTTTTATATGAGGTATCTGTGAAGAATACTTGGTATTAAGTGGCAAGACAAAATCACAAATACTGAAGAACTGGAAAGATCAGGTTGTGTGGTGGCTTATTCCATGCTCAGTCTTTGTAGACTCAGATGGATGTCCTATCATGTCCACCCTATGTTATGAGGATGGATGATGGTAGAATACCAAAGGACGTATTTTTTGGTGAATTAAAGACGGGTAAGAGATCTCGTGGTCAGCCTCTACTAAGATACAAAGATGTGTGTAAGCGAGACTTGATTGATACAGGCATTGATAATGCACCCCGGGTCCAGACAACATCTCAACAGAAATGATCACTGCCTTAGAAGAATATGGAATAGATCAAGTCACCATACTGCTGAACACAATATATCATACTGGAGATATACCTCCTGAATTACGTAATTCTATTTTTATTGCAATCCCAAAGAAATCAGGAGCCTTGGAATGTGATCACCATTGAACAATTAGTATGAGCCACATTGCCATATGATGAGGCACCCCTCGTCCGAAACTCATGGTATTACCTAGAGTGAGGACACTTGTCTATTACAACAAGGTAGGGACTAATGAAAATTAGTTGGACCGACCTCCCCATGGGTCGGCCACACGACGTCCAATGGAGGATTGGACTGATGGGCGTGCCCGGCATATAACTTTATTTTTTTTTTAGGGTTGGGAACGGGGAACTATTAGCTATTCTGTTCAGCTGTTGTTGTAAGTTGTAATAAAGATATTAGATTAATTATCGATTGTATATATACATATATAGATGGGAAAAAATGATTTCATCATTGTTTTGTCTGGGAGGGGGCATTATGCCATATGATGAGGCACCCCTTAAAGAAGAAACAAGAAAAAGAGAAAAGGGTTTTCCCAAAATGGACACCAAATCGAACGATGAACATGAAAACCAAGGGAAACCAGAGACGTCACAGGACAACATAAACAGACGTTGTGCGATTCTCATAAGGAGCGGATGTGTCTTCGAGGAGCCCGTGTTGGTGAAGAGCTGGATGCGATTATTCCGAGCTTCGGCAAATAGATAACAGCAGGAACAATCGATTGGCAAGGATATAAGCAATGAAAGGACCAGGCCTAGACCATGCCTGAATTCAGAACGGCGAAATAACAGTCTGCGCCTCAAGGTGAACTAATGGATAGATTAGGGAAATTTTCATAGATACTAGATAGTAAACGCCGACCCCGCATAAAGGAGCAGTTTATAGTATACAAAACTATTGCCTATTGTTTTATTCAGCACGATATTAAAGTGTGAGATCGTTCACTGGATTGGCGTCACTTTATTTTCACACTTGTTACCTTTCAAGTTGAGTTCAGGTTATTATGTTAACGAGTTTACAACTGAGGTTCATTCCACATCCAATATTGATGGAGTAACGTCATGACACACATCACAAAGATTTTGCTAAGAATTATCATGCAAAGATTAAGGAAGAAAATACAGCCCGAAATAGGAGAACAACAATGTGGGTTTGTAGAAGGCAAAGGTACAATAAATCTGTGTACATGCTGAGAACAGTAATTGAATGTTCTATAGAAGTAAATAAAGATATACATCTTTGCTTTATTGACTACACAAAGGCTTTCAATAAAGTAAGACATGTCAACGTGATGGAGATGCTTGCAGATCTACACATTGATGGAAAAGACCTTAGACAATGTGAAAGGAATCATCATTAGGGGACATAACATCAATAACATTAGATATGCGGATCCCCTGGAAGGTTAACCCGATCAACAAATGCCTGCAGAAGTCGGATGTGCCGGCCTAACGGCGCAAGAACACAGCACTGCTGTAAACTGGCACAACGCACTCACATCCGAAAAAAAAATCCGGATGAACGCAGAAGAAAAAGAAGATATGCGGATGATACAGTATTGACTGCAGACAATTAGCAGGACCTGCAACATTTAGTAGATGCGATTGTTGCACACAGTGAACAACTGGGGTTAGAATTAAATTGTAAGAAGACACCGATTATGGTCGTCACTAAGAAGAAGGGAATACCACAATGTAATACACGAGTAAATGGGAATATTCTCAAACAAGTGAATTGGTACAATTATCTTGGAATAGTCATAACATCTGATGGGAGATGCCTTGAAGAGATTAGAACAAGAATCGCCATGGCAAAGGCAGCCTTTTGCAAGATGAAAAACATACTGAACAATAAAAAGATGTCATTTGCAGCGAGAGAAAGAGTGTTGAGGTGCTACATAGAGCCTGTACTTTTGAATGGATGTGCAGCGTGGACAATGAACAGATGGGCTGAAAAACATCTGATGGCTGTGGAAAAGTGGTTTCTGAGGAATATGCAAAGAGTACCATGGACAGATAGAAAAACCAATGACCAAGTACTACAGGAGACAAATGAAAATCATAAACTGATTAGAGAAATTAGACATAGACAGTCAACATTTTTTTGACATGTTATGAGAAGAAATGGATTGGAGAACTTGGTGACAACTGGTAAGATTGAGGGGAAGAGAGCAAAGAGAGGGCAGAGAAGTAAATGCCTGGATGGCTTGGCCATGCTGTATGGTCGAGACAGGAATGCTGAGCTGATCCAGAATGATGACCGCCCACACTTACCGGCATGGCACATGATGATGATGATGAATGCACATTTGGGAGCAAGTCACCGCCGAAATTGTTGAACGGAGGGCAAATATCAGAAATTTAATAAAGACAAAGGAGAAAATGATTGTCGATAGGTCACACTCTGAGTGCGTGAGACGTAAGATGCTGCGTGATGGTGAAAATGACCATCATTGCAGAAGTCTCAAGTCTGATTGAGCCTTGGATAAACAGATTTCATTTTCATTCAGTTTGGTTGTTAATTTTAAAATGACTTCATCTTTCTTCTCCACATGCATCCATTGTGGAGAAACATTTACAGCATGAAGTGGTCTGATCAGTCACATTTGCTACAGCCATGGGTCGTAGTTATTATGCCTTTTTGAAGCACAATGTAACAAACTATCGTCTGTCAAGACGGAAAGGTGCCAATGAATAGGCAAAATTAAATTATGTTTATCATCAACATTCGAAACATGACAGATATCAATCATTACACTTGACATGTAGGTCAGCATGGCCGAATGGATAAGAACACATGTTCTTAAAAATCCTGTGTGCTAATGCCGAGGTAAGCGTTTCAACCCCTACACCGGACAGTTGGACTAAAATGTTGACCTATGGTCCTTGACTTGGGGACGTTAATTACAAGTACCTCTGAAGTCGGAGGGGTTCACCTGATGGCGAAGGACACTGTAAATAGTAAAAGCTAATCCTCACACAAAAATTCAGTCCAGCACTACTGGAAGTAGTGTGTATGGACTACTCTTGAGTTCAATGCAAGCGAGAGCAAAAAAAAAAAATTACACTTGACATGAAAATCCTCTTATCTTACATCCTGTAAGCAATGTGTTGAGTGAAACACTTGTTGAGAGAAATAGTATGCAGTTTAATGACATAACGTCAGAAGTCAATATCAGACATACCAAACCACACAATTAGAATAATAATGACATATATCATCATAATCATCATCTGGTGCCATATACTTCCTTACAAATGTCTCTTGATACTAACATTGTCTGCTTTTATGTGTCTATTAAATCTAATTTATGACAATATCTTAACCAGTATGCTCTTTCTTATGGCAGCAGACGTAAATTAACTTGTTGGTAACAATGACAATAAACACTAACCATCAGCTGAGCTTCTAGCTTCTCCTTCTCCAGTTTGATTTCACTGAGTCTCAGTTCTGCTGCCAACTGACTCGACCTAGCAGTTGTTTCCCCTAGAATGGTGACACTTTCAGTAACTCCAATCTGACTGGCACTCTGCTCCTCTAATCTGGCAATCTTCGCCTCAACTTGCTGCAGTTGTAGCTGTGAACTTTCAAGCTACAGAAGAACATATCAGTGAATAACAACAATCAGAATTTGTAGCAATAAATCAACATGAGTTTTTTTTTTACAATCCTCCACCTCCGCCTACCACTTCAATCTTTTTTTTTTTTATTAATGAATTGTGTCATTTGGTCACAGCAAATATATATATATATATATATATATATATATATTCTAACTTGAGTAAGCAAAGCAAACTGTTCTGAGAACTTTTCTGGAATGATTTAATAATTTAACTCTTTATGTGACAGGCAGTTGTTACTTTAAAATTGTAACCATCTGGTTCGGAAGGCATTAACTGATTCACTGTCGTGGTACACTATATTTTGCCTGAAATGAACTACCCTGGACTGCCGTGGTACACTATATTGTCTGAATGTTGACAGTGCATTATTTATTTAATTTTCCGTATTTTCTGCAATTTTTAGTGCCTGGTAAATGAAAATTTACACTTAGAAAAGATATGCCATTCGAACAATATCAGACAAGCAGCATGGAGTTTAAAATGATTTAGAAAAATAGATTGTAATTCGAGTGAGTTCGCTTGGAGCAAGATGGCGGGACATTTTTTTGTCCCGTAAAATGGAACATTTTTTTTCTGAAATGTTTATGGATTAAGTGTGTTTTTCGTGGTGAAATGGAGTTCGGACTGTGCAACGGAGTTCGTGCACGCGAGCCCAGACTCCCATCGGCGTATCGTCGGCACCCGGTGGCGATAGTTAAGCCTAACATGACGACCAGACAACCGACAAGGACACAGCGTGGTAAGAGAGCAGGCGCGTTAAAATGTGACAGATTGGGCACCGGACACGTTCGAGTACTGTACTGGAACTGTGCGTCATTTAGTCAACGCTGACCCATTCTTGAAAAACTACTCTATGGAAACGATATTGTAGTCTTACAAGAAACACAGCTCGATGACGGAACAGTCAATGTCGCGGGGTTTCAGGGCTTCTTTAACGAGAACTGGCACTATTAGACACCGGACGCTGATGCATATGCTGGGGGGAGGATCTGAGCACCTATGGACCTGTTCGGAGTGCAATGAAGATACCTCAGCTGATAACTGATTAACTGATAGATTGTAACTGGTTTTTAACATTTTAGAAATGGCAACGCCTTCGTCGATTTATGCCAGCTAATTATTTTAAACAATTTTAGATTATAATTATTCTGATTTAAAGGAATATGTGAAAGATTCTAAAACTGACAGCAAGTGCAGTAATGTTGTTATTCAATTAAAATATTTAGCAGGTGTTCATTATGGAAAACAAACCTAACAGTGAAAGTTCATCATCATATGATGGCACATGTCGAATTATGCTTACTCTGATAGACCACACTTGTGTCCCTAAGTTTGCAATGCCTAACACAAATAAGCTGAGGAGTATTTAAATAATTAAATTTAAAAGAATAATAATTATAACTAAATATAAAATAGTGTATATATTGTTTCTCAGTACAAATCTGCCTCATGCGTTCCCAACATTTTCTGAAGTTTTAATTGTGTTTTATTGGTATTAAGGAGTTCTTGTGATACTGGTGAAGAAAACTGGTGTATTTATCATTATTCAGTACATTTCATTGGATTATCATCAACAATTGAGAAGTAGTGCCTTGATAAGTGGAAATTTTTTATACCCGTCTTCAATTTTAAAAAAAATCAAAATCTAACATTACTATAAAGATATTTCTAACCTCTAGCAATAGTAGCAATACTGACGTGGTCCTTGTGCAATCACCTTTAATTTGATATATAATACAATATAACTGCTCCCACATTAACCATTTTTAGAATCATTACTGTGACACACTCCTACGTCCCATTTTCTGCCACACATTTCTGTTTGGTCCAAACCCACTTTTTGTTAGGCAGTGAATCAGTTAATGGGAATCACTGTCTGGAGGTAAAGGTAACTAATGTCTAGATCAAAAGTAGTTAAAAGTAACAAATGCCTGGGCTAAAGGAGGTAAATGTAACACATGTCTAGATGAAAAGACCTATACATCATCCAGAATTTTGGTGAAGACAGAAAACCACTAATGTTACATGTATAATTCACCGTTTTTACACAAGAACAGAATACAAGTTAAATTAAAACCTTACCTCTCCTTGTTTCTGAGCAAGTCTCTGATTTAGTGTATGTATCATGCCTTTAATCATTTCTAACTGCTCTACTTGGTCATTTTCTTTAGCACTTAGTGTATCGAGCAACTGGCATCTCTGGTCTAGCTGATATTGGATTGATTCCAGCTATATAGGAACAAATCATTATTCTCTCCATCAACATAATTTATAAACTTAACTACAAAAGTAAAGAATATAATGATTTTAAGAAATGTTTACTCAAAATGACTGTTCATTCATGTAATAACATATAGTCCCATAGCAGATACTCCCGTTGGGGTGTGAAGTTTTTGTGATCATCATGTGCCATGCCGGTAAGCGTGGGCGGTCATGTTTTGTCATCTCACTTGACCACCAGAGTCGTGGATCAGCTAAGTGTTCTTGTCTCAACGATACAACGTGGCCAAGCCATCCAGGTATTTACTTCTCTGCCCTCTCTTTGCTCTCTTCCCCTCAATCTTGCCAGTTGTCACCAAGTTCTCCAATTTATTTCTTCTCATAATGTGACCCAAAAATTGTGACTGTCTACTTCTAATTTCTCTAATCAGTTTACGGTTTTCATTTGTTTCTTGTAGGACTTGGTCATTGGTTTTTCTGTCTGTCCATGCTATTCTTTCCATTTTCTTCAGAAACCACATTTTAGGTCTTCACATATTATAGTCTACGACATATTAGGTGGAGTGGCCAGGTCACTTCCTTATTCTAAAATGTGTCATGTTTATGAGACTGGGTTGACTCATGTGCCATTATGATCAGAAAAATAGTCCTGTCTCTGCTGGGAAGTGAACCCAGATCACAGTTCTGGCAGGCAAATGCAATAATCACTAATCCACTAATCCACCCCATGTCCATGAATCTCTCTCTCTCTCTCTCTCTCTCTCTCTCTCTCTCACACACACACACACACACACACTCACTCTCTCTCTCTCTCTCTCTCTCTCTCTCTGGCACCTTGCCGTCTTGACAGACAATAGTTAGTGCTTTAAAAAGGCATAATAACTTTTACCCATGGCAGTAGCAAATGTGACTGATAAGGCCAATTCACGCTGTAAATGTTCCATAGCACAAAGCCTGGGCTAAAATATAGAGATCATGTATTGCCCATGCAGCATGATCCCTCTCTCGGCCTGCCTAGTTCACTCCAGAGGAAAGGTGACACCTCTACACCTGGAACAAGACAAGCTGCAGAAGCTGTCAGATCAGCAAAGCAATGCTCTAAATGTCCGCCTGTCAGAGCTACGATCCTAGATCAGCCGCCAACAAAGGCTTAGGGCCTAGTCTGCCCTGCCATGACATTTTGTCTTTAGGTTGCATTTCCTCGCACCAGGGTAAGGCTTGTACCCTCCCAATTGCGCTCTTCCGCCCGAAGCCATTGGCACAATGTGGGATGTCGGGTTCGGTAAGCGCCACCCAACGTTCAGCGCTAACAGAAAGCAGGTAGTACCGTCTACTGTTATACGGTAGCTCAATCATATCTGACTAAGACCTGACACCCTGAATCACTTAGGCAAACTAATAAAGAGGTCTAAAAATATTCACATGATCTTCTAGATGTGATTCTTCATAGCTCAGAACACTGGTCTCCAGATTTTAATAGTGTACATGCATAATGAATCACATGAACACAAATATCTGAAAACTTCATTCATAAAGTTAGTTAGTTGCATATCCTTCACCCAGGAATGCTACCTGGTCAAAAAAGCACGCTGTAGCCGGATGTGTTGGCCTACGGGTTTCGGCCCAAGGGCGCATAACTGACACACCGCAATCACATCTGAAAAAACACTCCGCATGAACGAAAAGAAGATATCCTTCACAGGACATAGCAGTCAACCCAAGCATTTTTTTGGCTGTTCGTGATTCCTGGACAAGTTTACATTTAGTAGTTTGCCATTGCTTTCTGAATGACTGGCACTCACACCATTTCATAAAAACCAACGTAAGGTGGTCATTCATACAGTACACAATTCAAAAAGCCACATGTGAAGTTTTCAGTTTAAAGTCACAATCTTCACCATGGCATTGGAAACATGGCAGCAATAAAAGCATACAACTAACCTGAGACTCCATATTTGTGTGAGTTTTCTGAAGAAGTTTCAAGTCTGACTGAGCTTTGGATAAACTGATTTCATTTTCATTCAGTTTGGTTGTTAATTTTAAAATGACTTCATCTTTCTTCTCCAGCTCCACATCCATATTCTCCATCTGATTTTTCTAAGTCAAAGATAAAGTTTAGTTAGACATTTCATTACATTCTTGATGAACCAAACTGAGATGTTGATTCTCATGTCATTTCATGGAAATTAATATAAAATTTCAGAATCACGATGAATTCATACTTCAAAACAATGTATCCCCTTAGTGAATTTAAACACAGAAGTCACAAACAATATGTTCCATGATTTATACTTGCTTGATTTATACTAGTGATTTATACTAGTGATTTATACATGCTTCCCTGTGCATTAAAGCTGTAAATTGTATGCTTTTGTTACACTGGCCTTAACAGATAAACAATTTGCAGAGGTTTGCTAATGACTATTATGTTTACATTTACTTGCATATCATGAAGTTAGTCAATCTTGGTTTACAAGTCTGAGATGTTATACAGAACCTGTTCACTGTATGGTAGTGAATCATGGAATGTAAACACACAATGTAGAAGAGCTTGGAAACAACAGATATGTGACTTCTGAGAGGAATGTTGCAAACACTTTGGACTGTCGAGTAGCTAACAACAACTGTCTGGAAAAGGCTAATAAAAGTAGAACATTATATTATCCAACTATAAGAAAATGTTCTTTGATCATGTCATGAGAATAACTGGAAAATATTATGACTGGAAAGTTCAGCTGCAGAATAGACAGAGGCAGACAGAGAGAAATAATGCTGGATGGCATCAGATGGTGGCATTGAGGAACAACACCAATAGACTTGATCCAGAACATCGGGGCCTGAGATACATGAACGCCTAAGCCATGCAGCAGGACACATGTTAATGATGATGACAAAGGTTCATCACAGAAATTGTTGGAGATCCATTATTGCTAACCCTTGCTGTGAAAATGGTAATAGATGATGATGATTGTTAAGAAGATGGTGTAATCTGTACTGACCATCCCACCACATATGCCACGGCCCAGAATGTATTAATTTGTAACACTTCAGCACTTCAGACCCTCACCTCATACATTGTAGCCAAAAATGTGTGAAAACCTAACACTTCACACTCCACCTCATACAATGAAGCCGAAAATGTGTGACAACTTAACACTCCACACCCCACCTCACATATCATGGTCTACAATACATTCAGTTCTAACAGTTCACACTTCAACATCCATATTTGCTATGGGGCTACCTTTATGCATGTTGAAGCACTGTAGCCTAATTTTTCTTAGCCTTCATGCCACTGAAAAGGTTATGAGCTTTATCATGAATTATGGTCTGGTTTAAGAAAACATAGTCAGGAATCTGATAATCTGTAAAGATAACTTTCAGATTTTACATATCAACAACAAAGTTATTCCTTTTCCTATTTACATAAGTGTGTATTGTTGATCAACATCATCATCAAGTGTTGATCATCATCGCCTGGCATGGGCAATCATGCTTCTCCTCATCTCATGACTTCCAACAGCATGCATCAGTTTGTACGCTGACGCATTTCTATGCCTTGACCAGCCTTTCCAAGAATATCCTCTCACTGTCTTCCTCAATCTCTCTTTCCACAAATCTCTCAAGCTGTCACATGTTCTAAATTATCTTCTCATACGGCCAATAAAAATTAAGTTACATGTTAATGTGAATCTGTGAGGGCCTTGTGTTACCATGTTAATGTGAATCTGTGTCAGCTTAGTGTTACACTGTTAATGTGAATCTGTGAGGGCCTTGTGTTACCATGTTAATGTGAATCTGTGTCAGCTTTGTGTTACGATGCTAATGTGAATCTGTCAGCCTTGTGTTAAAATGCTAATGTGAATCTGTATCAGCTATGTATTACCATACTATTGTGAATCTGTATCAGTTTTATGTTACCATGTTAATTTGAACCTGTGTCAGCCTTGTGTTAGCATGGTAATGTGAATCTGTATCAGCTGTGTGTTACCATGCTAATGTGAATCTGTATCAGCTTTGTGTTACCATGCTAATGTGAATATGTATCAGTTTTGAGTTACGATGTTAATGTGAATCTGTGTCAGCCTTGTGTTACCATGTTAATGTGAACCTGTGTCAGCCTTGTGTTACCATGTTAATGTGAATCTGTGTCAGCTTGTGTTCCACTGTTAATTGTGTACCTACATCAGCTAATGTGTACTTATATCAGCTAATCCACCATTGTAGAGTTAAATGTAATCAATACAGCTGCCCTCTACTGCCATTTTAACTGAATTTTTGGTCAGGGAAAGTAAGATATGTCTTATGGTAGTTAGCATTTGGCAGATAATCAAAAACAGATTAACTAGACCTGATCAATACAAAAATATACTTCCTGGCACAATGGCTGACCTGTGTCAAACTTTCACTGAGATCCTGACCTTTGTTCCTCTTTCTGACTGATTGCAATTCATCTTTCATTTCATTTAATTCTGCCTCTAATTGCTCTTTTTCCTTCTGAATGGATAAGTGTTTTTCAGTCTTCATATGCATTTCTTCCTTCAGACTTGCCACCTGCAAACACAATAAGATTTAAAATATGTGAAAAAACATTCAGCAGTAATTAATAGTACAACTAAGCCTATATGTCATACTACAGCAGCTGTAGTAGTGACTATTAAACTTACCTTCTAGCTCAATGGCCTTGGGTTCAAACCCTTTGAGGTGGGATTGTTTTCATTACTACATGCCCTTAGAATGATTCAAATTCATAAGATGGGTAGTGAGACATTTTCTTCAAAGTAAGATGGTTAGTGATATACTGACAAAATCCCTAATGAGTACTGTTTGTTAAAGAAAAAACAGGACTTGTACTAGTCTCTTAAAATGCTAGCCACAATGGGTGGGGAAATAGGGTCCTTCGCCCGTATCTGTAATTATCTCTGCAGCATGTAATATGAAAGATGAATAAGCATAACAATGATTCAAAACATAATCTGTCTGGTAAAATAATTATCATTACTAACTCATCATCTACAATAAGTAGGTGACAGCTAGACTTCATGTAGTTGGGGGGGGCAGGATAAAAAATGAACAAAAAGTCATTCAACTTGTTCAAATATCTCAAGAAACGAATATGTTCTGCACTGACAAACTACAGTTGACACTATTCACACATCTATGTTTGAACAATGTCAGTAAATTATATTCAATCACAGCTCAAATTTAATCTGGTGGTTAATGAGTTCATGCTGTGAATACTTCTACAATATAAGTTATTGCTGTTAAGGTAAGGGAAAGATAGCTCCATGGCAGACACTACAGTTGGGGTGTGAAGTGTTCAGTCTCAACATATTCTAGTCCACGTCATATGAGGTGGGGTGCCCAGTTCCCTACCTCATTGCCTTTCCTTCCCAGGCAATACCCACTTAAGATCATCTGGCATCTGTATGAGACTGGGTACAAAACTCACACAAAATACTAGCATTGGTCCCGCACTTGTTTACATTATATAACTATGGGCCATTTATAACTGAACACACATCTGGTAGTTCACATGTTTGTTGCATTTCCTTTACAGGATGTCACAGTCAACCCCAGCATTTTCAGGCTGTTTGTGACTTTTTGGCAAGTTTATGTTCAGTAGTTTAACATTCATTTCTGAACAACTAGCACTCATACCAATGTATGAAAACCAATGCAAGGCAGTCTGCTTCCAAACTGCCTGCAGCTGTGTTTCGAACGCTGTATGTAGGATAAAGAACTGCGTTCAAGGGGTACAAATAAGTAACCCAATGTACATGCTATGAGGCATATTGTAAATATGGTATTAGGTACTTTTAGTGACTGAACAGAACAGGTGGGGTATTAAAGCAAGTATTAGGCTGGGTGCCACAACTTTCCCCAGATTTCTGGTAACCATGTTATGAGGCTGCAAGCATCTTTACTCTGGGCAATGGGTTGGAGTCTGTTGACAATGATATACCTATAAAGCCTTGGAAGAAAAGTTATCAACCAAGGCCTAATGCAAGCTGGCCCACACAGGCTGTGCTGAATCTTGACCTGGTTACATTCTAATATGTTTATCTGTATAAAGATGTTCTAATACTCATCATCATCATGTGCCATGCCAATAAGCATGGGTGGTCATGTTTTACCATCTCACATGATCACCAGAGTGTCAGTTCTGTGTTCTTGTCTCCACCATATCACACGGCCAAGCCATCCAGGTATTTACTTCTCTGCTTTCCCCTTGTTTTTTTCCTCTCAATCTTGCCAGTTGTCATCAAGTTCTCCAATTTATTTCTTCTCATATCGTGACCAAACATTTGTGACTGCCTACGTCTAATTTCGGTTCTAATACTGGTCTTGAACACTCTGCTGGTTTGTAAGCATGAAATTAGAGGTGGAAGCAGTAACAGCAGCATTCTGTTGGTTAGAGGAGGCTACTGCAACACACACTGTATTCATTATGGGTTCAAAGACCCTAAACATTACAGCATCAGCACAATGTCAATGGCAACAGTTTGTATTCTACAGTGATGAATTTTCAATTCCTCAAGCCCTCAGCTGTGACAAACAACTGGTATTGAGAAAAAAAAAAACACTAAACGCATTGAATACCAAAAGAAGAGTAATATTGCGGTGGTTACTGACATAGTGTAGCATTCCAAGAAACATGAGAACAAACACTTTGTCAAATAAGGGGACAACACACGAACATACGAATCAATCTATAAACTTCAATGAAAAGAGGGCCAACAGCTTGGCCATTAAGAAGGAAGCCCAGTACAGAGACATTGACAACTATTTTCATAGTGCAAAACAGGTAATAATCATGTTCCGTCTCTGAACGGTAAACAGCAGAGTAGACAATCTTTCAAGAAGACTCAAAGCGGGTCTGTCACCCATGTAAACGTGTGAACAAACTACATAGACAGCTGAACAGATCCTTAAAAATTGACACATGATGACTAAATTGCGGTATCATTTCTGGTCACTCCATATGCACATTAACGCACAGCTATTTGGAAGCTTTCACGAACTCAATATAAAAAGCTAAGTGCATCCTAGTAACATGAATACTTGTGTACACATTATTAACCAAGAAACATGAAGGAAATGAAAAATAAGGTAAGAAATATATTCCTTCTACTTTCCTGTCAATTTACACATTATTTACCCCATGCCTCTGTAAATTCTCTGTCTTTACTAATATTACACATTGCACCCCTCTCAACAGTCTCCATGGTGAAGTGGTCAAGTCGTCTGACTCAGGCTCCGAAGGTTGTGAGTTCGATTCCGGGCCGCATCCTTCATTTCACAAGTGCATTTTTTCGGAGACTCCCGAGGGTCGTTGCTGGAGCTAAGGAGTTTGTGCTTTGTTCGATGCTTTCCTCGCTGTGGAAAGAGACTGAGCTATATGGCATAAAAACCTAGTGCAATGCACTTGACCCTGTCGACTTTTAAGCGACTTTTTTTTTTATTGCACCCACTCCCATATGAATCTGGCTACGCCTTGTACTTGTGTCGTTACCCAAAATGACGTGCTTTACTGTAAAGCTAGTTTGTTAGCGTGAATTCACTACATTTTCACCAAAACATCCAAGAAATGTCGCCGCTTTCGATGATTTAAGTTGCCTTTGGACCTATCAAAGACATATTCCTTGGGTGGGGGTAAATATAAGACGGCAGGAAAACTTTCAAAATGATGCAACAGACAGTTTTCATAAAAATTGATCGTGAATGAAAGCATTCTTTCTGAACAGACTATAGTAGTATTATCTTGAATAGTTTAGCAGAAGAAACAAGAAAACAGTTGTGGCTGAAGACAGATAACTATGATGCTGATTTTGCAAGAAAATCACTACGCCTACTTTTTAGGACCCTTTTACGCAGCTTGAGGTGTATTTGGTATATGGAGCTAGCCCATATTTTTATAGATACATTGGCATTTAATTCCAAAAATTCCTAAATTCATGAATAATGCTAAGTTTCATAACTACTAAATAAATGAATAAAGTTAAGCTCAATACTGGCACCTTGGTGTCTTGACAGATGACAGTTTGTTACAATGTGCTTCAAAAAACACTTAATAACTAAAACCCATGGTGGGACCAGGATAGAGTTATACCTCTCCATAGCACAAAGTCTGGGCTGAATTGTAGAGACCATGCAGCATGATCCCTCCCTTGGTCTGCCCATTTTGCTCCAGAGCTCAATAACTCCTAAATTAATTAATAAATGTAAGTTGAGTAACTCTTACATTCATAAATAAAGTTAATTTCATTAACTATGCATGAACGAATCCAACTTCGCAAATTCTCAACTTCAATAATAAACCCAAATTCAATAACTTTTGTATTCCTGCCTAAAATGATCAAACAGCAGCAATTAAAACTTACCTCAGAAGTCAGAGACTCAATTTTCTGTTGTTTGAAAAGTTCTTCAGCTGTGTTACTCTTTGGTGCCATCTGTGCAGCCTTTAGCTCAGCAAATGTTTCAGCCAGTTCTTTGTCACGAGAAGATAGCTGGCTTTGTAAGGCATTAATTTCAGTCTCCAGTACTTTGTTCCTTCTAGTAAGCTGACTAATGTTAGACTGCAAGCTAGCAAGTTCCAGCTGTAATATTTCTACTCGACCACCTATTAATGGAAAATGACAATGATTCCAGCAAGCAAACATACTAACCACTATTTCTCCCCCCCCCCCCCAGCATATCCTTTACAGGACATTGCAGTCAACACCAGCATTTTTCAGCTGCTGCTGATGTCTTGGCAAGTTTTATGTTCAGTAGTTTGCCATTGTTTTCTGAATGACCGGCTCACATACCTCCGTGAGTCACAAACGCAAACGGGATCCACTGCCGAATCTCGTGCAGCTGTGTTTCATAGAGAGTATACGGGATTATGAACGTCCTTAACTCCTTCGCCAGGGAGACCGGCACTAACCACTATACTTAACTTAACTATATATGAGTTTTGGATGTACAAGAGATACAGCATGCAGGGCGATGCGCTACCTTCTTGATTTTCCAACCATTGAAGAGAGAATACAAGTTTGCAGGGCACGCACCTACCTCAGAGTTAACGCAAACACACAACATCCACTGCATAGTGAAATTATGAAGGTGAAGGGCAGCAGGTTAAAAAGAGGATGGTCGTGGATGGGTCAAGACGAAGACATTCTTCAGCAGGTGTGTTCACTTGAGGACTTAGAACCTGGCGAGGAGTGGGTGCAAGTGCCAACAGATTTCTGCACATCCTTTTCAGTTTGCATCCAACTAGATAGAAAAAACAGACAAGAAAATCTGGCTGCTGTGGAGTCTGAAGTACAAGCGTTGATTTTCGAGAATTCGCTAGACGGTGATGCGGTCATCTACACAGATGGGTCGGTCGTCCGACATGTGAGAAGCTCATGGGCCTTTACAGCTCGGGCCGGAGGGAGAATTGTGAAGGAGGACTCTGGTGCTTTCACTGAAACCACAAGTAGCCTGACTATGGAAGTCATGGCAGTAAGTAAAGCAATAACATGGCTCGAGACACAGACATTCACTAGGGCACGCTTCCTTAGCGACTCAATGAACATGATCAAGAGGATGGAGGAGGGTGCCATATGACAGGCACGCCGCAAAAACTAAGATACAGAGAAAAAGGAGAAAAAAAGGGGATTTTCCATAAGGACACCAAACTGAACACGCAACATGAAATCCAGGGAGACGGAGGACGTCACAGAAAAACAAAAACAAGGGGACGTTGTTTTGACTCAAAAAAGAGCGCTGGTGTTTTTCCACGGAGCCCGTGTTCGGAAGATCTGGATGCAAGCATTGCTAGGTCCGGCTAGGAAAGAATAGGAGGAGGATTAGTCTGACAGAATGAACAATCAATGAAAGGACCACCGGAATCACAGAACCTAGACCAGCTGGAATTCGGAATGGCAAGATAAGAAACTGCGCCCAAGGTGGAATCGGATAGTACAAGGAATTAGTCATAGACATGGTTTAAACTCCGTTCCTGCATTAAAGGACAGTTTAGCATCTAGGTAATCCTCGTATGATGTCTAGCACATGAATAAAAGTGTGTGAGTATTCGCCTGGATTGCGTCAGTTGATTATTCGCATTGCATTCCAAGAATTTCAAGGTGAGAAATGTTAGTTCACGATTTTTCGAGCCGTATTGCTTTTACATAATTTCAATATTGCAAGTTGTGATAAGGCAGAGGGGTCGATCCGAAGAGAATGGTTGCTGCCTCTTGAGCGGTCTCGGCTGGCAAAGATTAGTTTCATCTTCGTACCAGGGCATGCGGGAGTACAAGGAAATGAGCGGGCTGACAAGCTTGCTGGTGAGGCTACTGTGGAGGGCAGTCGCACCATTTACCAGGCTGACATAAAAGTAAGACTTTTGCGTGAACCAAGTGATGACTGTGAATCTACAACCATGGCCAGACTGCGAGAACAGAAAATTAAAAGAGGGGTGGCCAAACAAGAACACTACACAGGAAGCCAAAGAAGATTGATAAACCAACACAGAACTGCCGTCGTTAGCCGCTACACGCTGCGGGATTTGCTGAGGAGGGGATCCAAGCACTTATGGACTGAATGGTTCGATGTGCAGTGAGGATGATCTGTCGACTAACTAACTAACTAACTAATATATGAGTCTTAACATGATGTTTTTATTTTGAGTTTCAGCAACTGCAACCATGTAATCTTTTTGTGTCTGTATGCATTCAACATTAACCCTTAAAAGATGGCTGGCCAGATGCCAGAACTTGGGACCAAAACATCTAAAGGTTTAAAACAGGAGGCCAGTAACTGTGTACAGTAACTTTTACGTAACTTTGCGTGTCCTTTGTGACCTGGTTATGTTTACATTTTTGAAAGAAATTTTTAGAAATATATAACACTTCAATTGTAAAGGTATATGGAAACTAAAGACACAGACAACAAATACTGCACCATATATAATAATACCATTTAACCCTTATTAAGCACTGTCCCCATTACTCAATAAGTAATGTCCTCATTATTCATTAAGTTATGTCCTCATTATTAATTAAGTACTGTCCTCATTAAGAATTGCCCTCATTATTCATTAAGTACTGTCCTCATTAAGCAATGTCCTCATTATTCATTAAGTACTGTCCTCATTATTCATTAAGTACTGTCCTCATAAAGCAATGTCCTCATTATTCATTAAGTACTGTCCTCATTCAGCACTGTCCTCACTTGGCACGGTCCTCCTAATTAAACACTGATCTCATTAAAAACTGTCATCAGTACTAAGTACTGTCATTAAATACTGTCCTCATTAAGCACTGCCCTTACTAGGCACTGTTTTCAATAGCAATGTCCTCACTAAACACTGCCCTCATTACTCATTAAATTCTGTCTTCATTACGTACTGTTATCATTAATCATTAAGCACTGTCCTCATTATTCATTGTCCCCATTAAGCACTGTCCTAATTACTCATTAAGCACTGTCCTTATTACCCACTGTCCCTATTAAGCACTGTCCTCACTACTCATTAAACTCTATCCTCATTAAGAACTGGTCCTCATTACTCATTGAGCGCTGTCCCCATTACTCAATGAGCACTGTCATCATTACTCATTAATCACTGTCCACATTAATCACTGTCCCCATTAAACACTGTCCTCATTATCATTAAGCACTTGTTCTCATAGTCGGCTCTGTGGCAAAGGGGTAATGGACGCAATTCGTTGGGTTTTTATAAAATGGTATGAGTGCCGGCCATTCAGAAATCAATGGCAAACTACTGAAAGTAAACTTGCCAAGATATCACAAATTGCCAATAAATGTTGGGGTTGGCTGCGACATTCTGTAAAGGATATGCAACTAACTTTTGACTATCCTCATTAAGTATTGTCCTCATTACTCATTGAGTACTGTTATCATTAGGTATTGTCATCAATACTCGTTAAGTACTGTCCTAATTAAGCAGTGTCATAATTAAACATCGTCATTATTACTCATTAAGTATTGTCCTCTTTAAGCACTGTCTTGAATAGTGCTGGTCGGTCAATCAAAATATGGGCCTAGCATTGTATGCCTAATGTACATTAAGGCTTGTAAAAGGGTCCTTTCCTTTAAATAAGGCCATTCCCACTCTCAGATGTCTTTAATATTCCTTCTTGCAATTTCTGCTACATTCTTAAGCACATCTCACACACTATTATCTTTTAATTCTGTCTTTGGTGAGTCTATGCTTGACACTTGTATCAAAGAAATGGTTTGCCTTGATACTTGTTTTTGCTAATGGTGTTTACTAGTATCTTCTTCTTCTTCTGCGTTCATCCAGAGTTTTTTTTTCAGGACATGATTGCATTGTGCCTGTTTACAGCAGAGCTGCGTTCTTGCGCCGTTAGGCCGACACATCCGACTTCTGCGGGCATTTGTTGACCGGGTTAACCTTCCCGGGGTGTTTACTAGTATGACACATCTGCTTTCGGATAATACATAAGACTGTTTAATAAAAGCATTAACAAGATTACAAATGAGGTTCAGCTTAACAAAAGAGGTAATAACAAGATTAAGACATAAGGTTCAGCTGAACAAAAGAGCTAATGACAAGATTAATACATAAGGCTCAGCTTAACAAAAGAGCTAATGTCAAGATTAATACATAAAGTTCAGCTCAACAAAAGAGATAATGACAAGATTAATACATAAGGCTCAGCTTAACAAAAGAGCTAATGTCAAGATTAATACATAAAGTTCAGCTCAACAAAAGAACCAATGACAAGATTAATACTTGAGGCTCAGCTTAACAAAAGAGCTGATAATAAGATTAATACATAAGGCTCAGCTTAACAAAAGAGGTAATAACAAGATTAAGACATAAGGTTCAGCTCAACAAAAGAGCTAATGACAAGATTAATACATAAGGCTCAGCTTAACAAAAGAGCTAATGACAAGATTAATACATAAGGCTCAGCTTAACAAAAGAGCTAATGACAAGATTAATACATAAGGCTCAGCTTAACAAAAGAGCTAATGTCAAGATTAATACATAAAGCTCAGCTTAACAAAAGAGATAATGACAAGATTAATACATAAAGCTTAGTTTAACAAAAGAACCAATGACAAGATTAACATATAAGGCTCAGCTTAACAAAAGAGATAATGACAAGATTAATACATATGGCTCAGCTAAACAAAAGAGCTAATGATAAGATTAATACATAATGCTTAGCTTAACAAAAGAGCTAATGACAAGACTATCTGTGACTGTGGGGTAGTGAATTCAGTTTCACAATTCTGACATTCTGAAATTGAGGACAGCGATTTGGGAGCAGATCACTTGGCATTGATTTTCACAATGGTATGAGTGTTAGCCATTCAGATAGTAATAGCAAACCACTGAAAGTAAAACTGCCTAGAGAATCACCAACAGCCAATAAATGCTGAGGTTGATTATGACGCCCTGTTAAGGACATGCAACTAACTTTTTAATGACAAGATTATAAAATAAAGATCCAATGACAAAAATTACAAATAAAATTAAGCTTAACAAAGGAAGAACTTTGAAGTGCACGAAGTTGACTATGAATCGGAGCTAGATATAAGTGATATCAGTGTAAGCAGTGTACACACTTCGGATCTCTCGGCCTTTGAAGAAAGTGATTCTGATTCTGAAAATGTGGCTGAAGAAAGTAGGGTAGGGCCATCTGGCGACGCACATGGTTGGAGCAACAAAACAACAGCATTGAAAATCAAAAGATTTACTGAAGAAGCTGGTGACAACATAACAACTGATGATCATTCTCAGCTTGCCTTCTTTCATCAACTCTTCGAGGAACAAACTCTTCAAACGATTGCCGATCAAACAAATGTGTATGGATGACTGACAATCACAAACAATATTTTATATTTTGTAAATATTTGTGTTCATGTGTGGATTACTGGCAACACTGGATTATTTATTTCACATTTGAGGAATATAATAAATCTGCGTTCATGTTCCTTCGTTGTGTTTTTTATTTCACAAAATTCTGTTCACTAACACCTTAGATTTGATGTTTGTACTAATGTAGCCCTACATCTTACTGAAAACCTGAAATATCTTGCTCGTTCAGAGTTAAAAAAAGGAAAAACGTGCCTTGTAAAGGGTTAAGAGAGATTACAAATGAGGTTTAGCTTTATATTAAGAACTAATGAGGTGTAAGAAAAGAACTAAGAATTGTAAAAAGAGACTACAAGAAATGACAGTACTACTCACTTCCTATCATCTCCTCTTCTCTTGCTGCCGTCACAAGATGACCTGGAGTCTTAGACAACCCATGTCGGAGTGCTTCATTCTCAATCTTCAGAGCATCCATCAAATTCTCCAGAGTTTTCACTCGAGCAAAAGCTTCATGTTTCTCTTTAACTAGCTCTGTCAGCTGTCTGAAAAACATACATTAAAAACAGGCAGGTGTAGTCTCTATGAAATCAATCAATCCATGGGAGATACTGTTTTTGAAATGTGAAGGGATACTTTCTTAGGACTTTACATATACTAAGACATGGCATTATAAGCTTGGAGGAACCATTTCATTTCCATGCCATCTTGTTGTCCTATTTTACAAAGATGGGTTGACCTTTGCTTAGCCATATGTAGTTAGGAGACAAAAGTGGGAGAAACAGTGGGGCTCCCACCATGACTTCTATGTGACAATAAGATTCATGGAGACAATAAGTATGAAACATAGAAGACCATTTCCCATGCTTTAAAGTACATTGGGCAAGTGGTGCTAGATCCTTATTTTTATAGACCAGTTGGCACTCAGTGTGTGATGTGGTCGGTATTACGCGGCCGGCCACCTTTACTTACAAAAAATATTTCCTGATACCCACTTTAGGATACATCAAACTGGCAGCCCACGTCAATTTTAAAAATTAACCCCAATGTGGAATCAAACATATTACCACCAGGCCAGCGTTCAAGTGTATCATAAACACACTTTGTAATTATTTTCATCTTCTTCTTCATTCATCCAATTTTTTTTTTATGTAGCCATGTTGTGCCTATTTACAGCAGAACTGCAACATTTGCACCTTTCAGCCGACACATCTGACTTCTACCTGGCATTTGTTAACTGGGTTTGCCATCCTGGGCTTTGCGATTAATATGCTGATTCATCAAAAACATCATAAAATAGTTATTGCCTTTTGTGCTAATTTGCCAAATATTTGTAAACAGAATCTTTACCTTTCCTGTCTGTATGTAAAATCATTATATGTAATATTCTTCCTTGTAGTATTTATTTCTGACACATTGAATACACATAATCTGCTTGTGTTCTCCATGCACTTAAATCCAAAAAGCAACCAGAACTAGAAGATCTACAATCCTTAATATACCAACATATAGTCTGCTATTCTAATTATATCAACACACAGACCTATTCTGCAGTGAATTATATCCTATTGTGTTATACCAGAAATTATGATGGCCAAGGTGCAGGGGCACATCAGCCAGATTTTCCAGCTGTACGTCAAAAAAAAGAAAAATGTAATTTTAAAAATGAAGAACATAAATTTTTCAACCACAGGGTTATGAATTATTATACACTGAACTGGACTGGATAAATTACTATCTTTAGACTGAGAAAAGGATGCTATCGACTCAATAGTTACATGCACACAAAGTTAAAGATACGTTCTGCAGCAATTTCTACAAGTGAGCATGCATCACAAACTGCAGAGCACATACTGCAACACTGTACCAAATACAGCTCACAAACGTCTATTTTATGACTGGGTGAAATAGCACAAGATGTCAAACTGTACAAAAACCTGCAGAATCTGAAGAAGACAGTGCAGTTCATGCAGGGAACATACTCACAGGTATAGACTAATTCCAAGTGAATGAAAAGAACATTTGGCCACTTATCTTCTTCGTTCAACCAAATTTGGCCATTCATTACCAATCCAATTACAATTACTTAATCATACTTATTTGACAGTAGTAAATTAATTTTAACACTTAGCATCTCAAAACACCATAATCTGTCACTAATATCTTCTTCTTCTGCGTTCATCCAGAGACTTTTTTGGACGTGATTACGTTGTGCCTGTTTATAGCAGAGCTGCGTTCTTGCGCTGTTAGACTGACACATCTGACTTCTGCGAGCATTTGTTGACCGGGTTAAGCTTCCCATGGTGTCACAAATATACTTGAACAAAAAAGTTTATACATATTAATTACAACTTACTGCTTGTATGCCTGCTCTGCTGTTATCTTCTCTGCACTGACATCTTCCAGTTTCTCCTCTGTTTGCTGCACTTTAGCTTCATACTCTGTTTTCACAGCTAAAGCATTCTACGCAGGTTTGAAATTATAAAAAAAAAACACAGGTAATATTTCGACAGACATTACAACAGGTAAAGAAATCCAAAATCACATGTTGTCATAGGGGATGTGAAGTGTTAGGGCCCTCATATAGATGTGTGAAGTGTTGGGGCCTCACATAGGGGTGTGAAGTGTTAGGGCCTCACATAGGGGTGTGAAGTGTTAGGGCCTCACATAGGGGTGTGAAGTGTTAGGGCCTCACATCATAGGGGTGTGAAGTGTTAGGGCCTCACATAGGGGTGTGAAGTGTTAGGGCCTCACATAGGAGTGTGAAGTGTTAGGGCCTCACATAGGAGTGTGAAGTGTTCAGGCCTCACATAGGGGTGTGAAGTGTTAGGGCCTCACATAGGGGTGTGAAGTGTTAGGGCCTCACATAGGAGTGTGAAGTGTTAGGGCCTCACATAGGGGTGTGAAGTGTTCAGGCCTCACATAGGGGTGTCGACGTGTTCATGCCTCACATAGTTGTAGGCCTCACATAGGGGTGTGAAGTGTTAGGGCCTCACATAGGGGTGTGAAGTGTTAGGGCCTCACATAGGGTGTGAAGTGTTAGGGCCTCACGTAGGGGTGTGAATTGTTAGGGTCTCCCATACACTTTTTGTATTATTATTATTGTTTTGTTGTTCACTCACTTTGAACTCAACCGTAGTCCATACTTGTGCTGCTACTTCTAGAACACTGACTGATTTTTGCATGTGGATCAGCTTTCCCTATTACCATCTCAGGTGAACCCACTCTGACTTCTGAGGTACTTGTAATTTACATCCTCAAGTCAAGGATGAGAAGTCCCTATTTTAATCCAGCTGACCAGTGTTGGGGTTGAAATCACCACCTCTGCAACAGCTCATCAGAGTATAAGGGCGAGTGCTCTGATCCATTCAGTCAAGCTGACCTCCACTTTTGAATTATAGAAGCAAGATCCAAATTCATTAATATATCAGATAACAGAGAGAACTGGAGAGTTGTAATCGTCCTTGACTGCCCAGACCAGGTAACCTGACGAAGAACATTTGTCTAATTCCTGATGGTTGTGAGCTTGATATTTTCACCCTGGTATCAGTTTGTATAAAAGGCACATCTTTTTCAGTAATTCCATGTCTTGATACAGTGTGGTGGGGATAGAGGGATTTGGGAATTGTAGTTGTTTCCTTAAGTCAGGTAAGATGGTGATTTATTGTTTCATCTTTTTGTAAAATGCAGTGCTTAGAGCATGGTGCATGGTCTGCAGTCACTCTGTGTAATTGCTTGTAAAGGATGCATATTGTGTTTGTAGTATACAGATTGCCGGCTTCGTGGCTTAGAGGTTATGACTTTTCTCCGTAATCTCATATACTCTCATGGGTAACGTGTTGGCGGTGAGAATCAGCAGTGGTTTGAATCACATCGGTAACTTACGGGGTATGTGAGCCGGCCGCTCAGAAAGCAATGGCAAACTACTGAGCGTAATCTTGCCAAGAAATCAACATACAGCTGAAAGATGCTGGTGTTGACAGTGATGTCCTGTAAAGGATATGCCAAAAAAAAAAAGTATACAGATTGAGCTCTCGTCCCTGAAGTATTGATTGTTCATGTCATCTAAAGGGTTGGGCTGTGACAACAGTTCTCCTCTAGTTGTGATTTAGCCAAACAGCCCACCCACTGCTATTTGCATGATGATTTTAGATATACTAGGTCATGGCATAGTGAGACAGGTTGACCAGTTCTTTCCTTACCACCTTTCTTGTCTGCCTTCTTGAGCCTTGATGTGTGATGTGATCATCATGCCAGCTACCTTTACTTCCCAATACATTTCCTGGTACTCATTTTAGATTGGGTCGAAAGGGATTCAACATCTGATTCAACAACTGCCCATTTATTCCATACTCTTCTAGCACTTTTCACAGGTCATTTCTATTTACTTGGTCAAAGGCTTTTTCTTGATCTATGAAAGCCACACTTTATTCATCGTTATATTGTATAGTATTTTAACTCATCTGTCACAATGCAAAAATGGCATTGGTGCATTTCTTCTGACAATAAATTCTATGCATTTCATCTGGCAATAAAGTCTATTAGGGTCAGCAAGGGATGCAGAAGCTTGGCACAACACCAGCAAACAAATAGAAGTTAAGACTGTGAGACTGCACCCATCTCTCCTGTGGCAACTTACGGATATGAACCATGGACCATTTCACAATCACTAGAGAAGAAATTCAAGGTCTTTCAAGTTACATGTTACAGAAACATTTTTAGAATATCATGAATCCAGAAGACAAGAAATACATTCTACATGATCTGAAATCTAAAGAAAACCAGCACATAAACAGTATCATGTCTTAGAAAATGCAATTCTTTTGTCACAGTCATGAAAGACACTGTTTCTGAAAGACTAGGCAGGGACTGACCAATACAAAGATGGACACAGGGCATTTAGGACACTTAAGGCACGATAATGCATGAGTATGGAAACTGGCAAAGGATTAAGAAGTTTTCCAATGACCTGTGAAGAGAACATTCTGCAGTCTTGTAAACCATTAATGCAATAATAAAGAGGAAAGTTTGAACACAACACTGATGATACCCACAATACTATATGCCACAATGACTGGAAAACACTTTGAAAACTGAATATTTAACAGATATAACTGAGCAATGAGAACAAACAGAAAATATGTGCAACAACAAGAACAAAATAGAAATATCAATTTCATGCAACTAGTAGAATATACAGAAACTTATTGGAACTAAATGAACAAGTTGAAAATACCAATATAAATATAAAAACAAACAAAATTCATGCGACCATACGAACAAATGAATACAATCAAATATGGAACTACCAATTATTAACAAATTCTGTATCAAACAACTCATTTATACATGTATTGGAAACTCCATAAAGAATATGTTGTTTCTTAATCTCTCCAGTTGTTACAATAACTCAGTGTGTCTCAATTGTTTATTGCACCTCCTTCTGTCTGATTGTTTAATTATTAAAACTTAGTCACAACATTTCTCACTTTTACAGTAATAATTAGTTGGTACAGAAACAGTAGCAACTGTGTGAGACAGAAAGGGTTAAAAATATCAAACCAAACAGATCTACATGAGCAGGTTATGTTGAATTAATAGACCAGTCAAACAAGAAAGAGGACAATTCTGATAAAACTCAAGTTAAAAGACTAAGACAGACGAAGAGTAACACTGGCGAAAAGCTGAAGCAGATATTAAAGAGCTGCGAAGAGATTACTTGTGTACACTCATTGAGGCAAGAAAATAGACTGAGAGCTGATTTACAAGTTAAATTCTCTCATTTAAGTGTATTCAATAAGAAACAGAAAGACAAATAAAACTTATGGGGCATATAACAGTGCAGCCAAAATTGAGACACTAAACTTATTTAGAAAAATACTAATCAAGAGAGGCAGAGGATAACAGAGAAACTTGTACACAGACAGCTTAAACAGCTGGGCAGCAAATAATATTATATACTAAATCATCTAAATTAAAACATAACATGACAGAGAGGAGTGGAGAGTCACGACTGCTGATGTCTGCTCCGGGCCTGACACCTGAAGAAGATGTAGATAAAGCAAAAATAAAAATATATAAATGTACAAGCCACTTGCTTTTTCCACTCACTACCAGTATGTTTATGAACAAACTATTTCATCATCACCATCTTTCTCCACCCACTGCCAATATGTGTTTATTTACAAACTATTTCATCATTATCATATTTTTTCACCCACTATCAGTATGTGTTTATGTACAAACTATTTCTATCATCATAATCTTTCTCCACCCACTAGTATGTGTTTATGTACAAACTATTTCTATCATCATAATCTTTCTCCACCGACTACCAGTATGTGTTTATGTACAAACTATTTCTATCATCATAATCTTTCTCCACCGACTACCAGTATGTGTTTATGTACAAACTATTTCTATCATCATAATCTTTCTCCACCCACTACCAGTATGTGTTTATGTACAAACTATTTCATTATCATCATCTTTTCTATGGATTAATTAATTAAATGTTGCATGTCCTCTGCAGGACGATGTGATCAACCCAAACCAAAGGTTGATTTTCTAGGCAAGTTTAAGAGCTAGTGCTTTTATCTTTTCTGCCACGACTACTGCTATTTCAAGCAATATGTTTATTAATTACAATTTGTTTCTAATAAAAACAAAAGACAACAGTCTCTTACGTAAGTACCTGTAAACTAATAAAATAATCCTCTTCCACAGGAACCTCAAGTTGCTCCAGATACAGTTGCCAAGTTTTTAACTGTTGCTGCAGATTCTGACATTTGTCCCATAAATAGAGAACAAGAGATTCCATGTCTTCCTGATTTGAGGGGAGACTACTCTCAGAATCTACCTGCTTCCAGATTTGTTTGATGTCAATTGTGTGCTGTGAAGGCATGCAGGTTACAAAAATGGGTGAAATAAAAACATACTGGACACCAGATTTACCAGGCAATATGATCACATGAAAATAAACAGCTTAAATTTTAAGGAAATCTACCTAGTTTAGTACAATTTTCTGCCGCATAATTTTGCTACACGTGTGGCTGATGAACTTTATTATTACATATATTGTTACCAAAAACATTTTAGAATGTGCAATGTACCTATTGCGTTTGTAAATTTTCACTGCCTTTTGGCCAAGAACGAAGCGCGGTAATTTATGGAGTTCTGGCTACTGGAACTGGGAAAACACACGACACAAAGCCAGACCACTAAAGACATCCAAGAAGGTCTTGTGGACCACACAAAAGGCCTCCCCAAAAAAAATAAATAAAAATAAATGTCACTACAAATACTTTTAACTTGTATTTTTCATGGAAGATGTCTCCATTGTAGGGTTTGTAACGCATCAGCCAACAACTGCAATAATTGTTTAGGATTGGTGCCCATGTAAAACGCCATACTTGATTCATCATCATCATGCAGGTCAGTCAGAAGACCGGGGTTGATGTAATTAAATCATACAGTCCACTGCCCTCTATTTCATTTCCAGCTCTGCATAGGTGAACCCCACTGTTCTTGCAAGCCTATTAGATGTTCTTTCTTGGATGTCATTGTTTCATTTTCCCCTGCACTTTGTCATCCAATGTTTTCAATAGCAAATCTCCAAATCTCACACATATTCACCTAGCCAAGACAACCTCGCCTTTTCTTTAAAATATGTGTTTTTACATATTGGTCAGTTTCACCACATGTTAATCTGATCCTTTAAAACAAAAATCCAGCTCACTCTTTGCTTCCAGCAATAAAACCACATCTCAAAATCTATCAATTATGGTCAATGGCCTATTTTAGGCAAAACTGACAGGTCTATATTTCCTTCACAAATATAAGACTGCAAATACTTATTTTCCTATATGATCTTGTTAAGAAAGTAGCAACAAATGAAGAAAGGAACACATTTTAAAATCCTAATGCTGAAGATTACTTTCTAAAGTTGCCATTTTTAACATAACAATTATTTCTCGAATTGAAACTCAATTTAGTACTCGCAAACACATGTCTATGCACAATTATTTATTTTTCTTGTGATCATTTTGTCCATTTACTGGTAAAACATACCAAACATAGTGAGTGATTAAATAAAGTGACAGTTGTATATATATATATATAATTAAATGACACACATGACATATAGCTCTACCCAGATTTTACATATGCAATTATTGCAATATTACATTAATTATGTTCATTAAATCAGCCCTCAAATTTAAAAAAAATGTGTAAAATATCAACTGTACTTCAAATATTTATTATTAATAGTATTTTAAAAATTGTATTTCCTTTTCTGCGAACATTCTTTCTTTAATCATTATGCTACAGTAACAACTTTTTATTTTCAAATATCATACTTTTTCTGAATGCAAGAAGAAAATCAATAATATAATCATCATAATCATCAACAAGTATTTCATCCCTTGGGCTGGTGGTGAAGCTTCCTGATCAGTCCTTCCTATAGTTATCTGCCTTGTGCTGTTCTCTGTAATTTTATGTACATGTGTCTACATAGATCTATGTACGCCTGTATTATACATGTTGTTCTTGATCTGTACAAAGATCTATGCATGCCTGTGTTATACATGTTCTTTGGGATCTATACATAGATCTATACATCAATCAATCATGTGCCATGCCAAAAAGCATGGGCGGTCATGACTCGCCATTTCACTCGATCACCAGAGTCATGGATCAGCTCAGTGTTCCTGTCTTGTCCATGCCATGTGGCCAAGCCATCCAGGTATTTTCCTCTCGTTCTTCCTCTTGGTCTGTTCCCTTCGATCTTGCCAGTTGTCACTAAGTTCTCCAATCCATTTCTTCTCATAACGTCCAAAAAATGTTGACTGTCAACGTCTAATTTCTCTTATCAGTTTACAATTTTCATTTGTCTCTGCAGTATTTGGTCATTGGTTTTTCTGTCTGTCCATGGTATTCTTTGTATTTTCCTCAGAAACCACATTTCTGCAGCCATCAGATGTTTTTCAGCTTGACTGCTCATTGTCCAAGTTTCACATCAATACAAAAGAACAGGCTCTATGTCTCCCCTCAACACTCTTTTTCTCGTTTCAATTGACATCTTTTTATTGGTCAAAATGTTTTTCATCTTGCTAAAGATCTATACATGTCTGTGCTATAAATGTTGTTCTTGATCTGTACATAGATCTATACATGCCTATATTATAAATGTTATCTTTGATCTTTACATAGATCTATTCATGCCTGTGTTATAAATATTGTCCTTGATTTTTGCATTTTTACAGCTTTACTACAATTTCAACAATTTAATTTTTCTTTTTCCCAACAGTGACAACTCAACTGCTTTAATCTTAGGAGATAACATGGTTTTCCTTTGCCTTTCACATCCACCTGGTTTTAGTGAACACTACCTTTTAGCAATGATTTCGATAGCTAGGGTTGGTGAATAGTTTTTGCTGCATCCTGGCTAAATAGCCAGAATGTCCATTTATCCAGACGAATAATTGAGAGCTGCATTAGCTACAATGTCAGGTGCCCATCCTCTATCACGTGGAGGTGCAGTTGAAAGTTTTGTGTCTTTAAGACTGAGACCAGACTGGCATTTCTGTCTTCCCAGTACTTTTTAATGTAGCCCACATTATGTATATCTTTCCTTACATAGCATGACAGTACTTGCAGAACTTCTATCATATTCTCCTGTTTCACTGAGTCTGGACAGATACTTTTACTTTGGTGACATACTAGTTTTACAAAAATATTGTCTTCACTGAAAATGAACAATTAATTGACTTGGCTGTGTGAAATTATTACTATCTGATCTAATTAATAATTTGATCTAATAGTAGTGTATCTTCACATAAGATTACTCTATTTATTACAAACTAAACATACAAAGCATTGTACATATTTTAAGATCAAGCTGCTGCCGTGTCAAAAATGCAAGCATTTACAATATTCTATGATTTTGAAAAACTGCACAAAAACAAATCTGGTCAAGTATTTTAAATGTATGAAATCAAATTTTGCATGTCGTTTGCAGGACATTGTGATCAACCCCAACCCCAGGTTGATTTTCTAGGCAGTTTTATGTTCAGTAGTTTGCCAGTGATTTCTGAATGAGAGATCAACAAAAAAGTCCTACTGACCTAGAAGTGTAAGGTACAAACCCCGCAACCAGCCATTATTTTGAGGGAAAATGTAAAATGGATTGATGTAAAGCCTGGGTTACATTATACTAATTCACACACACAAATACACAGTTCATAATGTGATTGCAGTGCTGAACAAAATGGCTAATGTTTGTGAAAGAGTGTAACATTTAAAATAAAATGTGCAGATGGTCATCAAAACTCTAGAACTTCAAAACAATGTGTTCCCTTAGTGAATTTAAACACGGAAACCACAAACAATATGTTGCATGATTTATTGCCTGGCATATTTTACCATGCACCACTTGAAGTGGACTTAAAGTTCACCTTAAATTGACCAAAGAGTGGGATCATGGTAGGCAGCGGCTAGCACGCTTGCCTGCCAGCCTGGATGTCATGTGTTTGAATCCTCATAGAAGCACATTTTTAATTTGACTTGAACTGCCAGGTCAATCCTACCTAAAATGTGTACCAGGAAATGTAATGAGAAGAAGCGGTGGCATGCGTTACATTGACCACATCACCCGTCAAGTACAGAGTGGTCTATAAACATTTGGGGCTAGCATAAAACACACAAAATTCAAGGTGTGTAATAGGGCCCTTTACTTAGTCATTTTACAACTTAGAAAGACTCCAGTAGCCGACACTTAGATTAAGTAATATAAATGTCTTGTATTCTATTCGAGTATTTTGACAAGTCATTTCTGTTAATCTGTGTATTGTGTTGTGATGGAATAATCATTTATAAGTTCATCTGAAGTAATGAGCTTTAAATTGTTATTACAAATCAAGACTTCAGATTTACTAAAAATATGAGCTTGTTAAAAAGGTAGTTTTTTAAGAATGTAGTGTTAAATAACTTTACTTGAAAATGCACACTAAGTGTTATATAACTTTACTTGAACATGTACACTGAGTGTTAAATAACTTTACTTGAACAAGTACACAGGTGTTAAATAGCTTTTATGTGTGGCGAAGTGGTCAAAATGGCTGCCTCATACTCTTAATGTCCTTGGTTCTTTTTTGAATTGTGTATTTCAGACCATTAGTGCAATTATTCCGGTGACCCCAGAAGGTTATAGCTGGAGCCACGGAGTTCATGCTCTCAGCAGACAGCTTGCTATTCTGCAGAGAGAAACTAAACTTGATGGGATACGCCCTAGTGCACGGACACTGATTCTCTCATGTTTATAACATTTTTAACCAGCACTCTGACTGTGACACCAGCACTCTGACTATGACTGCAGATGTAAATATTGCTGAATGTTAGAGGTTAATGTCCATTTCACATTCTCAAAAGAAGCATCAGTCACATTCTAACAATAAGACACAATTGTTTCAGATCCTTACCTTCCTGCTGTTGTTACGTCGATCATAAGGAATGCTATAATCCTTAATTTCCTCATCAGGTAATGTTAATCGGAGGTGGAGGTTTTCCTCACGCAATTCATTAGCTCTTTGTTGCGATGTCCTTGCTTTCTCTTTTTCCCTTTTCAGCTGTCTATCTAATTCTTTTGCTTTAGTCTGTTAATAAACACATAGCAACATTTACTCAGGCTAACCGAAGAAACGGTATAATAGTGTTAAATGTCAATAGTTGGCTGGCAATTTCAGTCACCAGCTTGGGGAAAGTTCTGGCCTTTGTGGTTCTTATTAAGGGTTACCTTGTAACTCACCTCAGTGTCAGCAAGCTATGTGCTTGTTGTATACCACAGACAGCTGACCAGTATGGGCTTGGACTGAACTGACAGGGGATCTCAAAACTCGTGGCTCCTAGAAATACAGCAACCTGATGACTGATGCCATAAAGTGGAAAAACCTCTGGCACTCATCAGTCTCCTCCAAAACATTGATAAATGACATCAATGAAAGTTTGATAAATTGGTTCTAATATCAAAGTCCCAAATCTACAGACTGCATCCTTATCGTCTATAAAGGCGCAGTCTGTGATGAACTGGAGGCTCAAAATAATGAAACAATGTGGCAATGCGCAGCATGTGACAATTGCTTGAAAGAGAATAGAGAAGAAAAAAACTGTAGATAGAAGGACAAAGATGAAGTCACAACACTGAGACCACGGAATGTCCTATGAAACTATCTGGGAAGGCTAACTCTGTAAACAAATGCTGAGAAGAAGCTGGGTGAGTCAGCTGAAAGATGAAACCATCGTAGCTCTGCTGTAAACAGATACAATGCAATTTTATCCAAACAAAAACTATCGAATAAGCAAAGTAAACAGAGAAGAAATGTAGTCAATGGTATCATTTATAAAATCTTAAACCAAACAATCTGCTACTTACAAAAATTATACAGGTTTATATTAATAGATGACTTACACGGTAGTACTTTAAAAAAATAAACATGAGATTGCAAATTTTGGACACAATGACAACTTACTTGCAACTTAGCATTTTCTGTCAACAGTTTCTCCTCAATATGGGATAGATTGCCAGCTCTATCTGCCCGCTCTTGGGTTAAATGTTCTTCTGTCACATGAAGACGCATCTGAAGAGCTTCCATCTATCAAATATGAATGCATTGCAGATGATATTGATAATAAAAACTTAATGTTTCTGTTTCAAAGCCATAAATAAGAGCAATGTGTGGTTTTATTGTTTTAAAATTATTTCAACAGGAAACTAAATAAAATATCTTCAGTTGAAATTGATGTGAAGAGACTTTTCTTCTTTTCAAAGTAAACAAATAAAAATATGAATTCATGTCAAGATGTTGATACTGAGATAAATGTTGAGAAAAACATAGACTGCCAGAGTAACTAATAATATTAAAAAAGAGAAGCAACGGCTGCTGTAGCAGGACATAACAATATGAAATACAAGCAGTTAGGTATATGTGGCTCCTGCGAAAAGATGAGACATACTAAAAATGGACACGGTGTACATACCTTATGGAGTCCGTTGTAAGGTATGTACACTGTATCCGTGTTTGATATGTCTCATCTTTTCGCAGGAGCTTCATATACCTAACATTTTGTATTTCATATTGTAACTAATAATAACTACCTGGAAAAGGTTAATGAAAGTAAAACATTATATACAACTACAAGAAAGGAGACAACAGCTTTCTTTGATCATATAATGAGAAGAGAGGCATTAGAAAAAAACTGTGATGGCTGGAATGATCAGCAGTAGAAGATGCAGTCAGAAAGAAATAATGCTGAATGGGTAAGATGGTGACATGGAAGAATATCACCAATAGAATTGATCTAGAACATCAATGACAGAGATCTGTGGAAATGAATGAATGGATCGCAGGGCACATGTTGATTATGAAGTTGATAAATTAATCCATTCAAGTGTGAAATACAATGCATCTAAGCTGCAAAGCAACAGAAGTACACATTTATGTATTTTTGTTCTTCTTTAATTTTGTTCTCCAAGTACTCAAATCCAACAAGCACCAGAGCAACAAGATCTAGTGTCCTGAATATGTCAACCCCTCTCAAGAATGTAGGACAATGCTACAGTTGACCCCATTTCATTGCTGTATACCATGACAAGATCTAGTGTCCTGAATATGTCAACCCCTCTCAAGAATGTAGGACAATGCTACAGTTGACCCCATTTCATTGCTGTATACCATGACAAGATCTAGTGTCCTGAATATGTCAACCCCTCTCAAGAATGTAGGACAATGCTACAGTTGACCCCATTTCATTGCTGTATACCATGACAAGATCTAGTGTCCTGAATATGTCAACCCCTCTCAAGAATGTAGGACAATGCTACAGTTGACCCCATTTCATTGCTGTATACCATGACAAGATCTAGTGTCCTGAATATGTCAACCCCTCTCAAGAATGTAGGACAATGCTACAGTTGACCCCATTTCATTGCTGTATACCATGACAAGATCTAGTGTCCTGAATATGTCAACCCCTCTCAAGAATGTAGGACTATGCTACAGTTGACCCCATTTCATTGCTGCATACCATGACATGAGAAAGCTGACAAACTTACCACAGAAGATGGTGGGACACAACAACCAGATTTTCCAGTCATATATGACCAAATAAGAATCTAGCAAAAACACTCAGACAGTCACCTGCTCAACCACAGGATTACTTGTCTCTGAACATGGCTGAACAAAAGTCTATTTTTAGACAAAACAAGATACAACAGACTCAGTACACTATGTGTACAAAGCTAAAAATAGGTTCTACAACAATGTGTATAGAAGGAAAGCACCTCAAAGTGCATAACATATTCTTCAACACTGCACCAAATACAGCTTAGAAAGGTCTATTTATGGCCATATAAGACACTCTGCATGTCAAACACAATGGGAGCCAGCATGAGCAGCAGACAACAAGTGTAGTTCATGTGGCAAACAAACTTTGAGCAAAAAGAATACAACAAACTATTCCTTATTGTAAATATTATTTGGAGCTTTTACAAACAAAGATTATTCTCTCCAAAGTGATCACAAAACAATTATTTATTGTTACTACTTGCTAAATATTTGTTAAAATGAGGAAAAAAACATTAGAATAAATAGTCCCATATCACAAAACTGTCACTATACAAATAGATATTACCCCTATTATTCCTTTCTCAAATTCTTTCTGCAACAACAGCAGTGACACAAATGCCATAATGAGCAATACATCAGAAACAATGAGCAAACTGTATAATACATATGATAACAACTGTAAAAGTGCAGCTAAAACAAAATGACTTATTCAAATGTATGTTTATTAGGTTGAGTAGTGTTACTTATGATTATGAATATAATCATGAAAGATGAAAGTGAAAGTAAATGCTTTCAATGCATACAAATGAGATTCAAGTATAACATCAAATGAAACAATTCTGTGAAAATAATGAACATATATATATATATATTGTGACAAGACCGCCGGGGCTTGGTCTGGTTTGCCACGATAGATACTATCCCCTGCCTTTGCTCCAACCACCTCAATAGCAGTCTACATCTACCAGGCCCCACACAAGCCGGGACAGCTTAACCTTCCCTCCCTCACCTAGGGTTCCAAACCCCAAGGGGGCTCGGACCAGACACCAGTCATATCACTGCACAAAGTCATAGCTAAGAGAACAAAAATTTAATTCTGAACTACGTCAACCACAACACAGAGAAGGATGGCTGAAAGCCAGACTAGAAGAACTATGTACATGAGCACATATGCAGATGAGGATTCTTCATCATGGAGACGGACGATAGCTCGTGCGGTTGTCCAGTCGTGGTAGCGACTCACCCAGGCTCCTCCAGTGGACTGGAACTCCAAGGTCTGCTGCCTCTCCAAAGTTCCCTCTTCACACAGAGAACCAATCACGGGCTGAGCAAGCGCAGTACCACTGCCTGACTGACACTGCACCGATGAACAAGGATCCTTCCTTGCTGTCGTACTATTTCACTCGTCACACTCCTGATGAAGTCTGGGCCGACCCTAGAACATTAGCGGTCTCCCACTTGCAGACAAAAGTACATGTAGCACCGTCTCAAAATACACAAGAGCCAGGTCACTCTTCTATTTCATAAGTGACCCACACACTGATATGTCACCTACACAATGAGCGGTTGCTCCACCTGAACACACAATGTCACTGGTAAAGTCTATCAGGTGACTAAACACTTCACCTTAGTTCCATGTCCTTGGACAAATAGATCTTCACACAGTATCATGTAACTACCCTGATCAATGGGTAGTAATCACAACCTAGCATACACTGTCAACAGTTCATCACGATGGCATGAGGTAGCTCCCTACCTTAACAAACATTGTCAACAGTTCATCACATTGGCATGAGGTAGCTCCCTACCTTAACAAACATGTCACTCTGGTGTTCCCACCAATGTTGTAATCAATGTCCTAGGTCACTGGACCACATGTTGGCTTCATAAAGGTAACCAATGTAGAAACACTATTTAAGCATCAGCTGATACATGGTGTCCCATAACCCAGCCGGGCCAGAAGCATATAACATAGGTCATGGTGACCGGTATCAATGATCACTCTGCTCAACTTGAAAGGTCACTACCTTGCAATCACCAAGGTTTACACAGAGGTTGAATGTCACCAGTGCTGCACTGGCTAGAATCACCAGACGTTTCAGTGTTGGATCCTCTCAGGATCGGATGACACTCGTCGGACTCTTGACGGAGGTCCTAACCTAGACCTACCGACTTATTCAGCACTCAGCTCCTTCCAACATTTATCTCGCAGAATCAGACGACCACTCCCAGTATGGCCTCAATCAACTTCTGGATAGGCACTGGAATGAGTGGGCCCATAGAGCTCATGGTGAAGCTCTTGAATCTTCTTCTGTATAGTAATAACAGATCCTGAAACACGGAGAAGTTGGTGTGAGTACTCAACTACAACAGACTACCAGCATCTCCCCCATGTCACATGCCTCTCAGACATTCCTCATGTCTACCAACATGAGTATGAAATCATCACATCATAGATCTACTTAGTCACTATAATATATAGGCATAATGATGGTAGAAAAAGCAATAGCACACCTGTTCAGTCAAGTACCACTTCTGGGCTACTAATAACCCCTAGCACCAGAGTCGACTGTATGACTCTGTCAAGCATCCTTCGCCTGGTGCCAGTCCAATCCGGTTTCATCTTCCATCATCAATCAACATATACACTTACTTTCCTTTCAGTGTAGGGATTACTGTATTGAGAAGGTGTCCAGCCGGACATCTCCTTCCTGACCGACTCATCAATTCATCAATCCCTTAACCCATGGACTGATCAATTACACACATTAATAACTATATGTCCATAATGAATTATACTCCTGATAATTCATTACTATAGCATTAACCAAGGAGAACTCATGAATTGTCACACTTAAATAACAAACTCATTTCACAGCCATAGTGTCAGTTCTGGGATCCCTGCCCCAGATCCTGAATTGCCCTTGTATTCACTGACTATCTTTCAGGTCAGTCATACCTGTGCCGGTCGAGCACAGCTGTGGTGGCCATCCACCATTACACTTTCCCACAGCTACTGTGGGTCCCGTGTACCTTGTCCCGTGATGACTTAAGTCACTTCATCCAATGTAGCAAACCTCCAGACTCCACTACCAAACTCTGACTCCACCGTTTTTGGGGGGATTATTCCTCTCATACACTACTACTTCACGGCAGTACTCCAAGTACTCCATGAACCGAGTCAGGGTTCCAAAAGAGTAGAATATTAGAGACAGAAATGGTTAGGTTCAAACCTCGATCTATCTAGACACCACGGCCTCGAATTACGGAGTGCCGCACCACCCTCGATCGGGTAGGTTCACTCATCGGATATGCACGATTGCATTGGGTCGGACCCGTAACCTAACAGGTTGGGCGCACCGGCCTACCTCCCAGTCGACTACCTAGACAAACGTACGATGGAACACGCACGGTCATTCTAGCGGACGGACATGACATCAAGCAGTAACAATAGTATCATGAATACTTCCTATCAACTGTTATCCTACCGATGCAACACCATTCTGCTTACGCGGAATAACACTGTTATCTGCACACAGCAACTACACCACGGCTGATCTCACCTTGATTCCTCGAAAAATCACCATCACTGATAGAACAATTAAGTTACATTCTAATGTCACGAAGCACATTACACATCTCTAATAATAAGCTCTACCTTATCATTTACAGCGTCTAGCATGTTGATGTAATGACTGACAAACTGTCGCCTTGCCTGCGTAATTAATAAACCAAACCAGTAACTGCTACACACTGTAAAGCACATCGTTCGGCCTATTTTATTTACACACCACTCGCTGTGGAATACGGCTTGTTCCGTCAGGTAACACATTACATTGCTGATCGATAAAGCCTACTTAAATATGCAAACCGCCAACTGTAACGGATAACTCTACGCGACAACTCAATTTTGCGACGGCAATTAATTCATTCCGGGAACTCAGCACGGCATCACGACAACAATTAAATAATAGAATAAGTATTCAACTAACCTGTGATTGAAGAATCACAACCTTGACTGCAGATGTCCGCACTGGCCGCGAATATTGACATCAAAATTACATCAGCCTGTTGGCTGCGATCTGCCTAAGCTGAGGTTTGGTGGGCGACTGCTCACGACAAAGTCAGTGCGCCTTCCACTCGCCTACACGGGCCGCGTGACTTTCATGATTCATGAAGAAAACCAGAGTCACGATAAGTTCCACCAACCCGTGCTGCATGTAGCACGCGTGAACTTAGAGATCTTTACTACGTACGCACTTGAGGGAACATTCTAGATTTTTCTATAAATAACTAGAATAGCTCCGCCCCGCACTACGTTTCTAGGGAAATCCCCTATTAATTGATATTAATTTCAAGGGAGACCAACGCCCGCACTCCCTTCAAAGGGATATTATGCAGAGATCTGACGATCTGTAGGCGTTTCGTCACATAGGCCCCCACTTAAGATGGTCGACCCGGTCGAACTCACTAGACAAAGATCGGTCTGAACTCTGAACCTCTACTCTATCAAGATTGGATTCCCAGGAAAAGACGTTCCATAACATTCACTTTCCCTGGGGAGATCCACCAGAATGGTATGGATGCTGGATCACCAACCACCGCCTCAAACATACGTTATCTCCAGCGATTAGGCCCGAAACGTAACGGCCTGGTGATTGGCTTACAGGATCTGTCTACACTGGACTGTTCCGCATCCACCTGGTGTAGGCCATCGGTTACTTTACTGAGGGTTCGTTCGTCCCTTCCGACAATAAGGTTTCTCCTATCCCGACTCGGCATCACCCTCTTGGACTGTTCGCGGATGTCGACCGAAATGAATGGTCGCTTACTCCAGGTTCGTCTGGAGTACCCTTGCTCCTGTCTTCTCTCCCGCGAGTAAAGACAGTGAGCCTGTCGGCGTATCGAGTCACCCGACGATCCCGTCGTGCCAGATGTGACTTCGCCTGTCCGACCTCGATTCCCAGTGTGCTTAACACCATGGGCCTCTTCCCGACGGAGCCTGTTCGCCCTACCTACGGTTGAACGCTCAGGAGACCGCAGACCCTCCCCACAGGATGTACTGCATAGGACTGAGTCTTCCTCGCCCTCGTCTGGACCCAGAACCGAATCTAGCGCGATGGTAGTCGCACTATCTTGTGGAGAAACTACCTCGGACCTCTCCAATATTCTGAAGGAGAGTACAATGGAACTTACGCAATTCCCCGCGGACCTTCACCTCATACGTGGATCGGCACATTATCCGCTCCACAGGAAAAGGGCCCTGCCATCCGAGTTCGAATTCCGCCCCCTCGATTGGGAGAAGCGTGAGAACCCTATCTCCAATCTGCAGAGATAAACCGTTTCTGGTCTTGTGCTTTGGTGCTGCCAGACAACACGTTGGGCACGACCGGATATATCTCCGCACGTCGCCTGTCATTCCAGGCCAGTGGTAGTGGCTGGAAAGACACTGGACTGTTGCCCCCACATCCTTATGTCCGGTTAAGGATAAGGTATGCACTCTATGTATCAAGCGGGATCTGTAGTCAGTAGGGACTACCATCTGACCGTACTGGCTATCCCCTTGCCCGGCTCTACGATAAAGCAACCGGTTTTCTACATAGAACTGACCCGGAGTTGGCGGGTCTGAACTTTGGGACACCTCCAGTAAGTAAGGACGCAAAGTCTGGTCCCTACTTTGAGCACTGCTCACTAACCTCGCAAGAGAATGGTCTATTTCCTTACCACACTGCCTTTCTCCATCCTTAGCCCTGGCCTGCCTAGCGCTCACTAGACAATGTTCCCTGGGGTCCCCCAGGAATACATGCGGACGACCAAGGATCAAAGGGTAAATAGGATCAGGCAGCACAGCCGCCTGGATGCTACCCGTAACGTACCTGCACCGAATGTCAATCCGAGCAATCGGCAAGTCCATAGCTACGGAGCTCCTCATGGCCAGCTGAAATTCTCTTGTCTCGCCGGTGAGCTGCCCTGGGCTCACAAGGTGGGATGAGATTACAGCTTCAAACTGCAATCCTGTATCGTATAGACATTCCACCTGCTTCCCATTCACCTCTATCGTTTTGATCACAGGTGATTTCTCAGACTTAGGTTTCTCCCGACCCTTAGGTGTGGTCTCGCTAGGTCTACCCCTATTAGAGGCGAGACACGCAAAGTGCAAGTCCTTTGGCTTCCTCAGACAATCTACAGTATTATGGGAAGGCGACTTACAGTACTTACACCACCTCTTACTCCACTTCCGTTTTGGGGAAGCGGGAGGGCTTTGCTTATCGGGTTTCTTACCAGAGTCTTTTACCACAGGATCTGCTACATTGGATGATTCTTTGGGACCTTTGGTCTTGGGCTTCTGATCAAGCCCCTTCTGCCTTTTCTGTGAATCAGTCTGACTGGAATCCCCAGTCTCACCATAGACTTCCACATACCTTTCAGCTAACTTATTTACTATGTCTAGCCTTTCCGCCCCATTTTCCCCTAAGAAATTCCTTAAAGGCTTGGACATCTGCATCTTCATTTGATCCACCACCATCAACTCTCTCAGACTCTCATAATCCTCTTTGAAATTGGCCAACGCCATCCATTTCAACAGGTATGAGTTCAGCCTCACACTATAGGCCGAGAACATCTCACCTGGTTCTCTCTTGGAAGTTCTGAACCTCCGCCTGTAAGCATGGGCTGTCATTTCAAATCTTTTCAAAAGAGCCGATTTCAGGGTTGGATAATCATTTTCCATCCCTGGGGGAAGACGCGCATACACTTCGTACGCGGTGCCACGGAGTCCTTGTGAAAGCTTGAGATTCCAACGCTCAGGCTCTAAACCCATAGCTTTACACATTGCCTCGAACTTCTCTAAGAATTGATCTATCTTCTCGTGGTCCGGTTCAAATGGGGAAAACGGCCATTTCATAGCATGGTAAGCTGGTCTGCTGGCTACTGATGAGCTAGGTAAAGCTACTCCACCTACTGCTCCCTCAGACTCACCAACAGATTTAGCCTCTACCTCAAGTTGCTTCATACGGAACTCATGTTCCATTTCCAACTTCCTAGCATCTAATTTCTTAGACTCTAGGTCAGCTGCCAGTTTTTGTGCCTGTTGGTCTGCCACTAACTTTTGCTCTTCAAGTGCTACCTTTCGAGCTTCAAGCTCAATTTCTGACTTTCTTCTCTCCCTCTCTTCTGCTCTGAAGTCTCTCTCGACTTCCAGTACATAGGCTTTGAACTCCTCACCTTCCAATCCCATCTCAGTTGCAGATGCCCGCACCTTAGCTAAATCTAAAGTACGAGTAGCCATGCTTAGTGTAACTTAGTATCAGTATAGATATGCAATACTCAATCACAATGCTAACTGTACTCTAACCAACACTGTAACTATGTATCTATACTAACTTAATTAAATGTCTGTCCACGTCGAAGAGAAAGGTATCAGTAGCCCTACTCATCAAGTAGACAATAGGTATAGGACAGATGACACTATTACCTATTCCTACGAGATGTCAGAACAAAGAGAAGATCCCGGACGAGCCCCCACTCTATCTTGTGACAAGACCGCCGGGGCTTGGTCTGGTTTGCCACGATAGATACTATCCCCTGCCTTTGCTCCAACCACCTCAATAGCAGTCTACATCTACCAGGCCCCACACAAGCCGGGACAGCTTAACCTTCCCTCCCTCACCTAGGGTTCCAAACCCCAAGGGGGCTCGGACCAGACACCAGTCATATCACTGCACAAAGTCATAGCTAAGAGAACAAAAATTTAATTCTGAACTACGTCAACCACAACACAGAGAAGGATGGCTGAAAGCCAGACTAGAAGAACTATGTACATGAGCACATATGCAGATGAGGATTCTTCATCATGGAGACGGACGATAGCTCGTGCGGTTGTCCAGTCGTGGTAGCGACTCACTCAGGCTCCTCCAGTGGACTGGAACTCCAAGGTCTGCTGCCTCTCCAAAGTTCCCTCTTCACACAGAGAACCAATCACGGGCTGAGCAAGCGCAGTACCACTGCCTGACTGACACTGCACCGATGAACAAGGATCCTTCCTTGCTGTCGTACTATTTCACTTGTCACACTCCTGATGAAGTCTGGGCCGACCCTAGAACATTAGCGGTCTCCCACTTGCAGACAAAAGTACATGTAGCACCGTCTCAAAATACACAAGAGCCAGGTCACTCTTCTATTTCATAAGTGACCCACACACTGATATGTCACCTACACAATGAGCGGTTGCTCCACCTGAACACACAATGTCATGGGTAAAGTCTATCAGGTGACTAAACACTTCACCTTAGTTCCATGTCCTTGGACAAATAGATCTTCACACAGTATCATGTAACTACCCTGATCAATGGGTAGTAATCACAACCTAGCATACACTGTCAACAGTTCATCACGATGGCATGAGGTAGCTCCCTACCTTAACAAACATTGTCAACAGTTCATCACATTGGCATGAGGTAGCTCCCTACCTTAACAAACATGTCACTCTGGTGTTCCCACCAATGTTGTAATCAATGTCCTAGGTCACTGGACCACATGTTGGCTTCATAAAGGTAACCAATGTAGAAACACTATTTAAGCATCAGCTGATACATGGTGTCCCATAACCCAGCCGGGCCAGAAGCATATAACATAGGTCATGGTGACCGGTATCAATGATCACTCTGCTCAACTTGAAAGGTCACTACCTTGCAATCACCAAGGTTTACACAGAGGTTGAATGTCACCAGTGCTGCACTGGCTAGAATCACCAGACGTTTCAGTGTTGGATCCTCTCAGGATCGGATGACACTCGTCGGACTCTTGACGGAGGTCCTAACCTAGACCTACCGACTTATTCAGCACTCAGCTCCTTCCAACATTTATCTCGCAGAATCAGACGACCACTCCCAGTATGGCCTCAATCAACTTCTGGATAGGCACTGGAATGAGTGGGCCCATAGAGCTCATGGTGAAGCTCTTGAATCTTCTTCTGTATAGTAATAACAGATCCTGAAACACGGAGAAGTTGGTGTGAGTACTCAACTACAACAGACTACCAGCATCTCCCCCATGTCACATGCCTCTCAGACATTCCTCATGTCTACCAACATGAGTATGAAATCATCACATCATAGATCTACTTAGTCACTATAATATATAGGCATAATGATGGTAGAAAAAGCAATAGCACACCTGTTCAGTCAAGTACCACTTCTGGGCTACTAATAACCCCTAGCACCAGAGTCGACTGTATGACTCTGTCAAGCATCCTTCGCCTGGTGCCAGTCCAATCTGGTTTCATCTTCCATCATCAATCAACATATACACTTACTTTCCTTTCAGTGTAGGGATTACTGTATTGAGAAGGTGTCCAGCCGGACATCTCCTTCCTGACCGACTCATCAATTCATCAATCCCTTAACCCATGGACTGATCAATTACACACATTAATAACTATATGTCCATAATGAATTATACTCCTGATAATTCATTACTATAGCATTAACCAAGGAGAACTCATGAATTGTCACACTTAAATAACAAACTCATTTCACAGCCATAGTGTCAGTTCTGGGATCCCTGCCCCAGATCCTGAATTGCCCTTGTATTCACTGACTATCTTTCAGGTCAGTCATACCTGTGCCGGTCGAGCACAGCTGTGGTGGCCATCCACCATTACACTTTCCCACAGCTACTGTGGGTCCCGTGTACCTTGTCCCGTGACGACTTAAGTCACTTCATCCAATGTAGCAAACCTCCAGACTCCACTACCAAACTCTGACTCCACCGTTTTTGGGGGGATTATTCCTCTCATACACTACTACTTCATGGCAGTACTCCAAGTACTCCATGAACCGAGTCAGGGTTCCAAAAGAGTAGAATATTAGAGACAGAAACGGTTAGGTTCAAACCTCGATCTATCTAGACACCACGGCCTCGAATTACGGAGTGCCGCACCACCCTCGATCGGGTAGGTTCACTCATCGGATATGCACGATTGCATTGGGTCGGACCCGTAACCTAACAGGTTGGGCGCACCGGCCTACCTCCCAGTCGACTACCTAGACAAACGTACGATGGAACACGCACGGTCATTCTAGCGGACGGACATGACATCAAGCAGTAACAATAGTATCATGAATACTTCCTATCAACTGTTATCCTACCGATGCAACACCATTCTGCTTACGCGGAATAACACTGTTATCTGCACACAGCAAAGACACCACGGCTGATCTCACCTTGATTCCTCGAAAAATCACCATCACTGATAGAACAATTAAGTTACATTCTAATGTCACGAAGCACATTACACATCTCTAATAATAAGCTCTACCTTATCATTTACAGCGTCTAGCATGTTGATGTAATGACTGACAAACTGTCGCCTTGCCTGCGTAATTAATAAACCAAACCAGTAACTGCTACACACTGTAAAGCACATCGTTCGGCCTATTTTATTTACACACCACTCGCTGTGGAATACGGCTTGTTCCGTCAGGTAACACATTACATTGCTGATCGATAAAGCCTACTTAAATATGCAAACCGCCAACTGTAACGGATAACTCTACGCGACAACTCAATTTTGCGACGGCAATTAATTCATTCCGGGAACTCAGCACGGCATCACGACAACAATTAAATAATAGAATAAGTATTCAACTAACCTGTGATTGAAGAATCACAACCTTGACTGCAGATGTCCGCACTGGCCGCGAATATTGACATCAAAATTACATCAGCCTGTTGGCTGCGATCTGCCTACGCTGAGGTTTGGTGGGCGACTGCTCACGACAAAGTCAGTGCGCCTTCCACTCGCCTACACGGGCCGCGTGACTTTCATGATTCATGAAGAAAACCAGAGTCACGATAAGTTCCACCAACCCATGCTGCATGTAGCACTCGTGAACTTAGAGATCTTTACTACGTACGCACTTGAGGGAACATTCTAGATTTTTCTATAAATAACTAGAATAGCTCCGCCCCGCACTACGTTTCTAGGGAAATCCCCTATTAATTGATATTAATTTCAAGGGAGACCAACGCCCCGCACTCCCTTCAAAGGGATATTATGCAGAGATCTAATGATCTGTAGGCGTTTCGTCACATATATATATATATATACGTGGATGTTTTCTTTCATTATGAATCATCCTTTGCTGGTTGATTGGTTGGTTAGTTGGTTAGTTAATATCGTCGACCAATCATCCTCACTGCACAATGATCCGTTCAGCCAATAAGTGCTCCTATTCCCTCCTCAGTATCTCGTACAGCATGTAGTGCTTAACGACACCAGTTCTGCATTAGTTGAATATTCTTCTTTGGCCCTTGCATAACCCTCTTGTCCGGCTTCAGCCCATTTGACTTTTTGTTCTTGCAGTCTGGTCAAGATTGCAGATTCACAGTCATCACTTGATTCATTTAACTGCCTTGCTTTCCTGAGGGCATTCAGCTTATCAACCCTGTCTATTGCTCACTATGATTATCAATACAATAGTAAGTTCCAATAAGAATGTATAGAATAGCAACTCTATTATTTTTAGATGGGAGAATTATATTATATTATTACATATATATATATATATATATATATATATATATATATATATATATATATATATATATATATATATATATATATATATATATATATATATATATATAAAACAGACAATATTGAAAATAAGTGAAATGCCAAATGGTAGAGTGTGAAGACTGAAAACACATTAAGAAAAGTAGAATTCCAACATCTGGGCAAATTATTTACAAGTGATCGTACATTGGGTTAGTTGAAACAGCCAGCAAAGGACAATTCACCTCACCCAAGAAACGAAACATATTAAAATGATGTCAATAGACAGTACTGAAGATAAAGCAAAAGAGGTAAATGCAGTCAGAGAATCATAGTTTGACTTCCTGTGTCAGGATCAACAAATCAGAGATGACTAAGACTCTCTACTCCACCTCCAAGTATTTGTCCTAGAAAAAGGATGCTTCACTGGTGTCTGGACAAGACAGAAAGGATTGAAGAGGAAAGTCAAATCCTGGTAGACCCAAGACGCAAACATCACATCATTGCTGTTGACATATTTCTTTGTCAGGAGAAACAAGAAAAAAAAAGAGAAAAAAAAATTTCATATACGAAACTGAAACTTGAAGGCTGCAACAATATCATGTTATTGTTTTTCACCTACACTACATTTAGGAAGATATATCCTTTTAATTTTCATGTTTCTCATTCATAATAAGCAAAGAGAAGGAGAAAACATTTACACATCTCTATAAGTAAAGACCAATCTAGAGAATACCAACTCAGACAGAAACCAGAAGCCTCACCTGTTTCTCTAAAGCATTGCTTCTACAGTTAGCCTCCTCAATTTGCAACTGAAGTAATTCTTGAACTTCAGTCAGCTTGTGCAACTGTCCAATACAATCCTTGGATTTAGCCTGTTCTGCCTGTACTGCATTTTCACTTTCCACAAGCAGATGTTTAAGATGTGCTAGTTCATCCTTCAAATTACATTTAACAAGGAGATAAGAGTAGTTGTAGAAGCATTGTGTGCATATAAATAACATACCATTTTTAATGACATTTTATTTTGGCGCTCGCTCACTTTGAATTTGAGCGTAGTCCTACATGCTACTTTTAATAGAACTGAACTGAAGTTTGTGTGTGGATTAGCTTTCCCTATTACCAGTGTCCCTCGACATCAGACAAACCCACTCTGACTTCAGAAGTACTTGTAATTTACATCCCCAAGTCACGGACGTAAAGTTAACATTTTTAAAATCTAAATGACCAGTGTAGGGGTTGAGTGAAACCCCCCCCCCCCCCCCCCCCCTCAGCATCAGCACAACGGATGTTTAAAAATGAGCGCTCTTATCCATTTGGCCATGCTGACCTCTTTTTCAATGACATAATTATGACATTGTACCTTGCTCTAAATGACCAGACTGAAAATCATAGCAAACTTGTAAGGGTGCTCTACAAAAATACCTATGATGACTCAATTGGTTAACTGACAGAGTAACAGAATAGGCTGTTACGGAGAGGTGAACTATACAGAGCGCACTGTCCCGGTGATGGGTTAAATTAAAGAGGAGATGAATTTACGTTCGGACAGAAAACACCCTTAGGAAACTCCCCCTTGTTCCAAGAGGATACACTAAACTGAGATATTATTTTTACACAGAGAATTTGTATGCGGTCTCTATGGATGACAAAAATTCTACGACAGAGGATAAGTAAGGTTGATAACACTATAGTGAGTCCAGGGATACCATCTGGAAAGGAAGGTCGAACAACAGAGAGAAAATTGATACCATCTGGAAAGTAATGATATTGAAACAACAGAGAGGATCAGGGAAGATTTCACTGTGGAAAAAGAATAGTTTTTCAAAACTGGGTTTTTTTTCTATTGATCAGGATGTCAGTACGGAAGTTTGTTTTTTCTTCACCAGATTGCCTTGCTTTGTATATTATTTCTTTCTGAAGAGGGTGTGTGTTTTTACCGTATAGATGAATTCTAATTTATGTTGGAAGCTGTTCAAGCATTGAAATGTATGACATGCGCTCGTTGTTTTGGAATCCAAGCGATCAAATTTATTCAAATAAAAATTGAAATTCCGTTTGGAGAAATGTTGTGATTCTTTTGAAGTATGGAAGCCTGAATTTTACTACACTATACGATCACATTAGTTTTCCGCAACTTATTGATCCGGTCACCACTATGTGGCAGAGAGTGCCGTCCGTCCTCTTACAACAGGTCAGCTGGTGAAACCTCTGGAAGACTGAGTGTTTAGCTCCAAGTCAAATGCAGTCATGATGAGGTCACTTAAGCCCTGAAAAGGGCTTGCATCTACTGAAGTGAAGTTGTTTTAATGACTTTCCTCCTGACCTGGTACTGAAGTAACATCTACATGGAAGATGTGCTGCAGAGCTCTCCTTCCCCTCTCCATGCTCACAAACTAACAGGCTGCAAGACTGGTACTGGAACTCCACATCTGCAGATAGGTACATCAGGATGTAACCAGGTCAGATTCAGAACAGCGCATACAGACGCTAGGATTAAGCCTGGGATGGTATGTTTCCTCCACAGATTTGAGGTATTTCATTGTCACCAGACTGCAACTCATGCCTAGAGGGAATGTGATCACCCATGCATTGAAATAAGATAGATAGGATGTATGCTACAGTTAATTCAAGAAGTAATTCATTGTCCAAACAGACATAATGTTAATACCACAGGGAAAATGTAAACTACATTAAAGATTACCATTAAATAGGTTAAACACAGAGGAACAAATTATATAGACAATGTATATACAATGCATAATACATATATCCATAAATATCACATCAAGAAAGCAGTGGGTAGACAGGAACATAAGAATAATGTTGTAATGAAAATAAATAAATAACTATATGTTACATTTAACAAGCCTTGATAACTTAGTGACTAGTGCATCGGCCTGTCAGCATAGGGAAAAACACAGGGAAACAAATTATATAGACTGTTAATTTATTCACAAAGCATAATACATATATCCATAAATATTAGATCAAGAATGCATTGGGTAGACAAAAACGTAACAAGAATGTTATAAAGTAATTAAAGAAATAATTGTATATTGCATTCAACAAGCCTTGATAACTAAGTAACTTGTGCACTGGTCTGTCAGCACAGCAATCCTGTTCATCCCTAGATAAGAAAAGACATTTTCTGAATGTGAATGTCTCAGAGATTCTCCAGTTTTATTCAATTGGCTCTAGGGGTATTTATGGGTAGAATAAAATGATGTGGAATGCAACATTTCCAATGCTCTAATCAGTTTCTACTACATGACATCTGTACAAGCATGCAATGGTGACAGTAATCATTCAAGTTCATTGTAGCCTTAATGTACATTGTAATATCCTGATTTTACTGGCAAAAACTGCTGTAGTGTTTGTTCAATGTAGCAGCCTTAATTGCAGCATGGTTGATTTGAAAATAGTTGAGATTTAATTACTGTTATTTAAGAGTTAACTTATTTGGAAACACTTAAGATATTAATTATATGGAGATTAGCATGACCGAATGGATAAGAGTGCGTGCTCTTAAACTTCCAGTGTGCTGATGCCGAGGCAGCGGGTTCAACCCCTACACCGGTCAGCTAGACTAAAATGTTGACTTCTCATTCTTAACTCAGGAACATAAATTACAGGTACCTCAGAAGATGAAGTGGGTTTACCTCATGGCGAGGGATACTGGTAATATAGAAAGCTAATCCAAATGCAAAAATCAACCCAGTGCACTATAAGTCGTTGCAGGTGTGTGGACTATGCTTGAGTTAAAAGCTAGCAAATGCAATAAAAAACATTAATTTCTATCATTTGAGAGTTAATATATTTGGAAACACTTGAGATATTCATTTCTGTCATTTAAGAATTAACTAACTTGAAAACACTTCAAACATTAATTGCTATTATTTGAGAGTTAATATATTTGGAAGCACTTAAAGCACTAATTTCTGTCATGTAAGAGCTAATTGATTTGGAAACGCTTAAGACATTAACTTCTGTAAAAGTGATGTTCACAAACCAACTTCAAGAAACAGGTTGCTTCACTGTTCTCTTGAACAAATGGTTGCTTCACTGTTCTCTTGAACAAATGGTTGCTTCACTATTCTCTTGAATAAATGGTTGCTTCACAGCAAAATACATGTCTGTTCTGTGAGTTGAGTCAAGGACTGACATCACAGCACTCAGGACTTTCCTATATGTGCTCCATCCTCATCTTCAACAACCAGCAAAGAGTTCCAATACTAATGGAACTTGAAGTAGTCTGATTTTGTGAATGAAGACAGGACTAACCTGCAAAGCTTGAACCTCTTGTTTATGTGAATCATGTAGTTTACTCTTGTCCACACTCAGCCTCATAACCTCATTCTCTTGTTTCACATTGTGAAGTTGTTCTTCCAACAAGGAAATCTGTGAGATGACATTGATTTTTGGTTAAACAAACATGTTCCAAAGCAGGAGCCTGCGGTGGGTCATAAAACTTGTGAGACTGTTAAAAAAGTTAGTTGCATATCCTTTACAAGATGTCGCAGTCAACACCAGCATTTTTTGCTGTTGTGATCTCTTGGCAAGTTTATGTTCAGTAGTTTGCATTGCTTTCTGAACGACTGGCACCTATACCATTTCGTAAAAAACCAATGTAAGGTGGTCTGCTGCCAGATCGCCTGCAGCTGTGTTTCGAATGCGAGATGTATGGGATTACGAACTGCGTCCGTACCCCTTCGCCACGAAGCCGACTGTGCTCATAACATTAACTTTGCGGCTCCCTATCAACTACATGACACAGTGAAAAATCAAACAAATGCCTTTAAAAACTTCAATTACCTAAAATCTAATCTCAGATATGCCAGCTATATATAATTTAACCTTTTAAGTTATCTGCTTATTTCAATAATGAAGGCGCAACAATAGATTGCGCAAATTTACTGCCTGGTATATTTTGATGTAACTCATCAGGTACACACTGCAGAAATAATTGAACATAGAATACCACAACACAATGAATATATACAGCCTGACATACTACACACATAATCCTATGTTTCAATATAGATGTTACCACAACAGTTTTCAACTGGCTATCATGTTTTTTTGTCTTTTGTATTTCTGTAGTATACACTTGACAAGATACAGTGAAATATACAGTGAAATATATTGTTTTATCTTTATTATTAATATTTACAATGGATAAAAACATCACTTTTAATTATCTGCCCATGGCTAAAAAATAACATTACAAATTACATGTAAATTATATTTTATTCTAGTAAAGTTAGTTGGCCGGTCTCCGTCGCAAAGATGTTACGGGCACGGTTGGTAATTCCACTTACCTGCGTTCGAAACACAGCTGCAACTGATTTGCAGCAGACCATGTTGCGATGGGTTTTAACGTGATGGTATGGGAGCCGTTCGTTCAGAAAGCAATGGCAAACTACTGAATGTAAAACTTGGCAAGACATCAACAACAGCAGTGCTGGTGTTAACAGCGATGTCCTGTAAATAGGATATGCAAAAAAAAAAAAGTTATTTGCATATCCTTTACAGGTTTTTTTTGGGTGCTGTTTGTGATTTCTTGGCAAGTTTACATTCGGTAGCTTGCTATTGCATTATATTAAAACTCACGTAATTTTCATTTTCAAATGGCATTTATTTATAGTTTCTTCTGTTATATCTTTAATGATTACCTCCGATTTGAACATTTCTGCTGCCTTTGCAGAAGTGGCAGCCTTGGCTTTATACATTTCAATTTCTCTCATGACATCTGCCTGCAGTGTGTGTTTTATATGAACTGTCTCATGTTCTTGTTTTGTTTGCAGGTTACTAAGTTCCTTCTCACTGTCTTTCAGCTTTGTTTCCAGTTCTGCATTTTGCGCTGAAACAATGTATGAAAGTTATATTATTAACTGTGTTTCTAAAAAGTAATATCTGCATCTTTGGACATCGTTACTTTTTTCTGATTTTGAAACAGGGAACTGAAATGTCACTGTTTATATTTTGTGTGCCTGTGTATGAGAGAGAGAGAGAGAGAGAGAGAGAGAGAGAGAGAGAGAGAGAGAGAGAGAGAGAGAGAGAGAGAGAGAGAGAGAGAGAGAGAGAGAGAGAGAGAGAGAGAGAGAGGAGGGAGTGGGGGGAAAGAAGTAACATAAAGAGACAGACAGGCAGAGAGAGAGAAGAGAGAGGGGAGAGAGAGAAGAGAGAGGGGAGAGAGAGAAGAGAGAGGACAGAGAGAGAAGGGGAACTAACGAATGACCAAACTTTATTTTCAAAGGGTCACAAATTGGGCATGCAGGCTCATCTTACATTCAGCCTTTCCAATCATTCAACTTTCGTTCATCAATTGCCTACTGTGCATGTTACATTCACAAAGGAAAAAACATTTTGACAAATTAATGTTGTAAACATAAGCATGCATATTACCATGTTATGAGACAGGCAGGCAGGCAGACACACATGCACATGCATAAACACATGTCTCACCAACAGATCTGCTGTATTTAGCCTTGATCAGCTTGATCTCCAACAGCAAAGTGCAATTTTCCAAACTCAACTTCTGCAACTGGTCCTCCAGCATATCCTGTGTGAGAGGTAAAAAAGTTCGTTGCATATCCTTTACAGGATGTCACAGTCAACTCCAGCATTTTTTTGGCTGTTTGTGATTTCTTGGCAAGTTTACATTCAGTAGTTTTCCATTGCTTTCTGAACGACCGACACACATACCATTGTATGAAAACCAACACAAGGCGGTCTGCTGCCAAATCACCAGCAGCTGTGTTTTGAATGCAGGATTACGAAGTACATAACCCCTTCACCACAGACCTGGGATTTACATTGAGAGTAAAACAACTGTAATAAAACTTGCCAAACAACATACACTTACAATAAAGACAGTGAATAAAGTTTTAAAAAGGAATATAAATAGGAAGTAGAAAGTGTGGAATTTAAAAAAAAAATATAGAGCACCGGACAGTCTTAGTTATTGTATGAAATAGTCTGATGGTATATGAACAACAAGCAGGCAAACCAGGAAATATCTAATGGCAGAGAAAATATGGTTTCTTAGGAAAATGTAAAGAATGCCACAGGAAAATAAGTAAAGGACCCTATTCCATGCTTGAGATGCACTGAGCATATGGTGTTCGGCCCATATTTGTATAAACCAATCAGCGCTTAATGAATGATGTGATGAATATCACACCAGCTGTCTTTACTTCCTATGAGATTTTCTGGGACTTATTTTTTAATCTCAGTAAACTTGGGAGTCCAGGTCAATTTTTGTTTTAAAATACACCCTTGAATAGGGATTCAAATACATCCCTAAGCATGCAAGCCATTGGGCAGATAAAATGCAATATTTGCAGGTCTGCATGGCCGAATGGGTAAGAATGAGTGTTCTTAAACATCGGTTGTGCTGATGCCGAGGTTAGGGGTTCAACCCCTACACCGGACAGCTGGGCTAAAATGTTGACCTGTCGTCCTTGACTTGGGGACGTAAATTACAAGTACCTCTGAAGTCGGAGTGGGTTCACCTGATGGTGAGGGACACTGTCAATAGGGAAAGCTAATCCACAAGCAAAATTCAGTCCACCACTACTAGAAGTTTTGTGTATGGACTATGCTTGAGTTCAAAGCGAGCGAGCGCAAAAAACAAATACAATGTTTAGATGGTCTAGCAGGAGAGACAAAAGTAGCAGCAGTGAATTGAAATCTCAGAGACCTTTACATCACCACAAGCAAAACAGCAGGAAAATATAATCAACTAAGTGGCCTTTACAAAAATAGTGTAGCGAGATGGCTTAAGTTTCGCCTCACTACAGTATGGTAAAAGGGAACCTACCATGCAAAGTCTTGCCGGAGGACCCTAGGAGTTGATTTGTGTCCCTTTGTTAGCTGGAACACAACATTCTAGTAACGCGAACTCCGTTCAGTTTACTGCCTCGGAGATAGCCGGTCATGAATCGCCCGTGGCACATGCGCTTAGGTGTGTTCAGGCTGAAGGTTGAAACTCGACTGGCTTTAGTTCAGTTGAAGTGCGAGCAACCTGTTCGAAGGACGTCCAAAACTTGTGTTGTGTGAAGTCTATATGGCAATCAAAGAGGCCCTACATTTTTGCCAGCATGCTGACCAAGTGTTCACTGTATTGAAGGTATTTGCCATTTATTAGTATAGTATTTTCGTGTTGATGTTTCGTGCTCAGTGCGGGCAGCGTGGGCGTTACACCAAGCTAGCTCATGCATATTTACGGGGTTGGAATAAATGGGACTTAGCCGAAATTGGGATGCAGAAGGGTTCGCCTTACCATTCATCAGTTAATGGCATCCTAGGCGGTTGAGGCTATATGCTAGCCACTTCAGTATGGGATATTCGGACTCAGGGCATCCAGGCCTTTAAAATGAATATACGCATGAGGGAGTTTGGTGATCGTAATCGTCGGTCGGGGTCAGCGGGGCGAAAGGTGCGACGTGTGACTTCCGATGCCGCGGACGCTGGGGTGCGACAGGGCAACCCCTAAACCATGGTATGCGACTTATTGAACCACTTGTGGTGATGAGTGGCGGCATTTGCAAGGGTCGGCAGAAGTGTTCAATGAACGACGGCGGTGATGATGCGATTTTTCTATTTCTACATTCCTCCCACCTGCCCTTTGCCTATGGAGGGGGGGGGGGCTAATTATTTCAGGTGGCGAAAGTGAGAGAAATAGCACCAAGGGAAATAAAACCTCTGGTAAACGAGACTGCTGCTCCAAGGAACCATGACACCATTCTACTTACTTACCCTATTGGCAAGGGGTGAAAGAACGGAATAGGATGGTACCCGCTACATGGGAGATAGACCATGTATACAAACATAGAGGATGAATGAGACCTGCTACATGGAGGTAGGAACCATGTATTCAAGATCCATTGACTGAAAATGGAAATACACCTTTCCCATATGGGAGATGGACATAGGAAAATTCCTGAGGTGGTTACATAGATATCTAAGGTGTGAGAGAAACAGAACGGAGGTTCGGAGGAGTGGCCGAATACCTCCCCAAAAGAGTTCTTGAGCTTAATGCTAATTTTAAAAATTTTTGTTGCGTATCCCTTACGGGACGTTGCAGTCAACACCAGCATTTTCAGCTGCTGTTGATGTACTAGGCAAGTGTTACGTTCAGTAGTTTGCCATTGCTTTCTGAACGACCGGTCCCTATACCTTTTTCGAAAATACCACTAATGCCCAACCTTTAATGCATGAAATGACTGAGACGTTTTGCAGGGACTTGTGTGCCTCACCTGTGACTAACCGATGGGACCTGTCCGAGCTGTCGTACAGTTCTCTAAGGACGATGCTCTTCATGGATTGGTCTGACAGATGAGAGTCAAAGTTCATTCCAGTCCAGATCACAGCAGATGAGGAAGGGTACAGGATCATTTATATTTTATATAGATATATATTGTATCCATTTTGCTGAGAGCCTCACCCATATGTTCTGTATGTGCTGCTTGCTGTTACCAGTGGCTCTCACAAGGTTGTTTCATTGCAGAACCTGCCATGGGTGTGAGTTCAAGACTAGTGTAGGCCCGGCCAGAGAACCAGAAGAATGGAGAGAACCGACGAGACTGTGGGTGTGAGCCTCCCAGTGTTGAGGTAGCGCCCGGTTGCTCCAGAAAGGGAAAGAGTTCCAGTATTCTATGGTCTTTGCAGGTCAGCCACCTACCAGTACCAATCCACGAACAGCCAGCCACCATACCACCTCGATTACTTTAAGGTAACATGTATCCTCCCACAGTCATATTCGGCCACGGCGGCCCAGTGTGGGGTCTGACACCCGGGTCTATTGACTTACTTGGCCTAATGTATGGCCTACGGCCCTGAGCAGTGACCAGCATTAACATTAGACTAAACTTCAGATACCAGTCTTATGTGAACTGACAGAATGAACTGTGTGTTTCTACACTGTGTTCCCATGGAGTGTGTTCTTCCAGGTGCCCTATCGGACAGTTTCATGAACTTTGTTATACACAGAAGGGCTACTAGGGAGGTTGTGAATTATCAGTCCTGTGTGCTAATGAACTTGTCAACTACGGCAGCATAGAGCTAGTTGACGTCCAAAGAGGGGATTGCCGTGAGATACCAGCACATTCCCAGGTGCATCTACCGAGCTCGGCTTCTACGCCGGTCTACTTAATTAGTGAGGAGGATCTGCAGCAGCCGGGTGAGAGTCCTTCAACAGCAGACTGAGTGGACTAAACTATGGACAACTCTATGATGAGAGCCGTACTCCTACACTGCTGATAGTGTCTCTAGATTCAATACCTACCTCTATCTACTCTGACATCATGTTAGATAATACATGTATAGCTTATGTTTGTTTCAAACCAGAGTTGAATCAATGGATCGGGATGGAGGATTAGAGGGTAACGTCCCTGGAAAGAAAGATTGTAAGAGGGGGTTGTCCAGAGTCCGGCGAGTTTCGTGGACTGAAACCTAAGTACCTAATACACAGAGCTGAGTCCACGGTATACAGTGTAGTAATAGCTCCCCTCACCCCAGGGACTTTGTTACAAATAGTAAAAATAACATTAAAGATCAATGAACAGATGTGCCATTATACTTTAAAGAATCTCTGAACAGACCAGTCCCAAAAGACCCACTAGATATCCAGCCTGTAGAAGTAGAGTTGGATATGATAATTTAGTGACTTGCGGAGCACTGCAGCGTCAAGCTTGTTGCTCAGTACATCCCACTTCAACAAGCATTTTTTCAGGTCGCTTTCCCTAGCCTTTAATGGTCCCCGGTTTAACTATAGGGCAGCAAGTTATTGTATCACTTCATCTGGTCCCATCCCCTTGACCCGTCTGACATGACAGTCTTACCCGACCAGTAGCTGTGCTACTGTCAGTATAGCTCTTGGGGTCACTGCAACATGCAAGCCCCTCTACTCCTACAAGGTGGATACACAGCAGAGGTGGGGTGCAATATTAACTGTGAGAAACAATCTACAGTAGAAATTAGAAAAGCTAACAAACTACTGAAAGATGGGAAAGCTACAGGTCCAGATGGTATCCTAGAGGAAACTATTAAAGACAATATAAATACCTCAACTGAATTACTGCACAAAATATTTAGCAAAGTCTGGGAGACTGAAGAAATATTACCAGACTGGAAAAGTATATTTGGTACAGCAGGAGTGTGTAAAGTTTACAGGAATGATGTTATTGTCAATTCCTGGGAAAATATTAAGCAGGACTCATTCTTGAGATAGCCATGATATATGTAATATTAGAGAAAGTCACTTGAATGATTTGGCACTTCATATTGCAATTGTGGACTATGGAAAGGCCTTCAACGGCTCTGACTGAGAGTTTCTTTTTGGAAATTGATGAGGTACAATGGGAATCTCACAGATCATTAACTTAATAGAGGTAACAAATAGAGACATGTAATACAGTGTTCTTCACGAAGGATAGTAACAGATGCATTTGAAATAAGAAGAGGAGAGTAATATGATACCTTTTTTTCACCTTATTTATTCTTACTGAATATAGATTATGAAGATAATTCAATGGATTCAGACAGAGCAGCTTGATTATCTGGACTTTGTCAATAACATTGCTCTCTTGTCCCACACATGATATCAGATACAAGATAAACTAAACATTCTTGGTGTGAGGTACAACAATTCGGTATAAAAATTCATAAGGGAAAGACAAAGGTAATGAGAATGAGTCAAGCAAATCATAACCCGGTCTTCCTTGCTGAAATCTCACTTCAAAAGGCAGAAAAATACTACTTATTTAGGTAGCAATATAGACAATAATTTAAAAAAAAGAAATATAAAAATAAGAATGCAAAAGATAAGAGAAGCTTTCAAACCACTAAGAAGTGGAAGTCAATAAATTAAATCATAGAACCCGGGAAGGTTAACCCGGTCAACAAATGCCCGCAGAAGTCGGATGTGTCGGCCTAACGGCGCAAGAACGCAGCTCTGCTGTAAACAGGGACAATGCAATCACGTCCGGAAAAAAACTCCGGATGAACGAAGAAGAAGAAGAAATCATAGAATCAAACTTAAAATATTTAACTCTAATGTCTAATCAATAATAAGGTATGGATCAGAAACATAGAGAATTACTAACTAATTCACTGCCGTACACCGCTTTATTGGCTGAATGGAACTCCCCGTGACTGCTGTGCGCCAGTGTATTGTCTGAATGTTGACAGTTCGTTATTTGTTTCATTTCATGTATCTTCCGCAATTTTAATGCTTGGAAAATTTACACACTGAATAGATATGCCTGGACTTCCAGTCCCCAGCATGGCGGTTAGCCATTGAACCGTTAAATCCTCTGGCATGTTTATGCTTGTGGCTATAGTTTGCATTCACATTTTCCTCACGTGGACTGGTAGTACATGGTTCCATCCCCCTGCTAATGAGTGAGTGCATGGCGCGACAATGTGAGCTGTGAGATTTGTGTGGAATGCTTTTACATCTGTCCGCTGTTGTTTGCACAGTGAACTGCATGTTTGGAACAATGGCCGGCTGTCGCCAAATTGACTGGTTTGCCTTTTCGGTTCATGAGTGCATTTTTCAGGAGACTCCAGGGAGTCATCACTGAAGCTACGGAGTTTGTCCTTTGTGTGGCACTTTCGGCGGGTCACCCTGTGGAAAGAGACCGAGCATCGTGAGATAAAACCCGGGTCAATGAAGTCTTTCTGGTGAATGCCAATTCCATCGACGAAAAACTGTATTTTTTGTGTGGAGGACTTTTGTGTTGGCATTCTGGCGGCAGCATTATGTACAGTGTACCTGTGAGGGCTGTTGGCTTGCCGAGACTCCTGTCTGTTCCACTTTTCCCAATGGGCAGTGAGGAGCATTTTGTGTGATATTCACCGGCACAGGAATGGAGCACAATGGGGACGACCCGTTGCCATGAAGCTGGAACCGCGACTAACTAACTAACTAACTATAGATATGCCTTCAAAGTTTACCAGACAAGACACATGAATTAAGCTTTGTGTAAGTGGTTTAAGCTTTGTGAAAGTGGTTTGCTTTTATTATTTTAGTAATGGCGACACCTTATGGTTCTCGAGTCGTCGATTTACGCCAGATAATCATGTTAAACAATTTTAGATTACAGTTATTCTGATTTAATGGAATTTGTGAAAGATTGTAAAACTGATAGCACGTACAGTAATGTGGTTATTCAATTAAATTATTTAGCATTATGGAAAACAAACCTAGCAGTGAAAGTTCGTCATCAAATGATTGTACATGCCGAATTATGCTTGCTCTAATGGGCCACACTTGTGCCCCTAAGTTTGCTTTGCCTATCACAAACAAGCTGAGGAGTATTTAAATAATTAAATTGAACAGAATAATACTTATAACTAATTAGAATACCCAGGAAGGTCAACCCGGTCAACAAATACCCACAGAAGTCAGATGTGTCAGCCTAACGGCACAAGAACACAGCTCTGCTGTAAATAGACACAACGCAATCACATCCGAAACAACTCTACAGATGAAAGCAGAAGAAGAAGACTAAACAGAAAATAGTGTATATATTGTAATGAGTACAAATCTGCCTCATGTTTTCCTGACTTTCCATTTTGTGTGAAAATGATGATCAAAATATGATGCTTTACTTGTGTTTTATGGTGTTAAGGAGCAGTTCTTGTGATATTGGTGAAGAAAAGTGGTGTATTTATCATTATTCAGTAAATTTAAGATTATCATCAAAGATTGAGGAGTAGTGCCTTAGTAAGTGGACATTTTAAATACTTGTCACCCCTGCCTTCAAATTTTCTTTTACAAAATCTAACATTATTTTTATTATATTTCTAACCTACAGTGATATTAGCAATACTAACCTGTTCCTTGTGCAATCTCCTTTAATTTAATATATAATACAATTGCTACCAATGTAACCATTTTTAGATCATTACTGTGACACCACCCCTACTTCCCATTTTCTGCCATCATTTCTGTTTGATCTAAACCCACGTTTTGTCTGGCAGTGAATCAGCTAATATACTACAATTATACTGTCGCCTGCACAGAACAGAAGGACTAAATTAGTATGACAGAATCACTAATATATGGGTTAGGGGGAGAACTGTAATTACAATGAATCAAGAGGTGAGGAAAAGATGATGGTGCTGCATAGGACACACAATGAAAATACCTGTTAATAGTGTAACTAGAAAACATAGATCTGGATCCCACACAGCAAAAGAAATAGAGGGGGACTTAAAAGCCCATGGCAAAGAGAATTAGATACAGACATTAATAATATAGAGAGGAAATTGTGGGATCTGCAGGAAATGGCAACAGGTAGGAAGAATTGTAGCGAGTTGGTTGAGGGCCTATACTCCACTGGGGGATATACAGTTAAGGTCTTCATATCTCTGTGGCAGCTAAAAGTCAGCATTTCTATGTTGTTCTCTGAGAATTGTCCTATATCTGAAGAGTGTTTAAAATGTTTCTCTGAGCATTTCATGAAATAAAGACAAGCATTACATAAATTGTGAATTACTAACAGATACCTTTTGCATAACTTGAGGCATCATATTTGTTGTCATTCTTTTCACACAATATCACTGGTGTTCTGATCTTCACTCTGACAGATTTCTGCTGACCAAAAGATTCTGAATGCTGAAAATGTTTATTACATAATACAATATATTACATACAATGTTCAAGAACATGTAAAACAGATGGTTATGGAGGAAGATCATATGTCTGTGCTACAAGGTATAATAAAAGGTAAAGTAGGGGACCAGTTTTACATGCCCTTAGATGTAAAGGACATATGGTGCTAGAGGCATATTTGTATAGACCAGTCGGCACTTCAGAGGTGAAACAGTCAATATCACACCGGCTACCTGAGAAACGGTCAATATCACACCCACTACCTTCACCTCCCATGTTTCCTGGCACTCGTTTTAGGCTGGGTCAACATATGAGCCCGGGTCAATTTTTAAAACCCAATTTAATGGGGATTAAAGAAGGGTGAATAGCAGCACTGAGAAACAAGGTGTATCTCCTACTTTATAATCTCAATTATGAGAGATCGTATTGATATCTCAGGACACACTGTATATTTTCCTTCACTGAAATTCTTATCATTTGTTATCTTGTCAGCCATGTTCAATGCTCTGTTGTGTTGACTATGTCTATTACTATAAACTACATATTATCTCACCATAAGCTCCACATTGATGATACTATCATGCAATCTGAATCCTCTATTCAGCACAGGTATCTCTTAACAAAGGGTGCTAATTTGTTGGTAATTGGTTTTGTTGTTCTCTTGTTGACATTTTGATTACAACATGCAACGGACACACAATGATGCAGACTAATGGAACATATTGTTACAGCTTCATTCAGAAAAAGATACAAAATGCAGTGCTCCCAGTTAAAGCTCTCAGGTAAAACAAGATTAGGGGCACAATGTTACATTGATCACTTTGCCATGATCAGAAAAACAGGTTAAAACTTAACTTAAAAGGACAAGAAGAACAAACAGATGACAAAAGAAATATTATTTATAATGGAGGAACGAATGACATTGCAAAAGAAAGATGGATAAAGCTAAATATTGTTGAGTTGAGCTAAGAACTGATATCACTGCACTCAGGACATTCCCATATGCATTCTGTCTCCTCGTTCAACAGCCAGTGAAGAGTCACACTACTAATCATTCCCATCGTTTTCTGATTGAATGTTCTCCTGGTCTTCCCTCTCAGTTTTGAGATTCTTCTGGGATCTCATTCTTTCCACATACAGGTTCTCAATCTGTTCTCCCACCTTCTCACCTGGTCCCAAAAGCGCATGACCACCTCTCCCTTGTTCATAAGTAATCTACCACCAGGAGGTGCATTCCCTGCCTGTTTATTCCCCTAACACTCCCGCATGGCCTGGGCAAAAAATCCATACAATTCTCACAATCTGTGACCTCTGAAGCAAGGTCAGCCGTTCCACAAGAAACATTTTTTCTCCACTTTACTAAGCATACTCTGTGAGTCTGTAATGAATACAATGTGTGTTGCAACAGAATGCCGCTGTTACTGCTTCCACCACCATTCTCATGCTGGAGGTTGTAGCCTCATATGCCAGACTCCTTTTTTAAGAATCGTCCATTAGCCTATGCAATGAAACCCCAACCACTACGTCTGTTCTCTCTCACCACTGACCTATCAGTGTAGATCACTATTTCACTTTGATGTGTGTTACTCTGGATCAGTTGTTGCACCTCAAACTCTGTGCGACCCGCTGCTCATCCTCTGCACTCACGACCCAGTGTTACTATTACATTATTCGTCATGTCTTCTGGTACTTCAACCCACTCTTTTTCATGATGATCTCTAAATTACACACCTGACGTATAGATATTTCTGCCTGTGCCATCCAGGACCTCCCTTTCTTAGTCTTTGACTCTTGACCATATCCATAGCTTCATGCAGGGGATGATCCCTATCTGCAGCAACTCTCATGTACCATGTGGCTTGAAGGACCCTATGCCTAATCGCCATTGTTAGTAGCACCAGGATATGCCTCATGCATATAATTGTTGTATCCTTTATGCACCCCAGGATCACCCACATGGCAGCATTCTGTATGCGCTCCAACCTTCAAGCTGACTCTTTGATATTGTCAGCAGCCCCAAATCATACTCAATTACAGAAATTATTAACTGCTGAAAGAGCCTGTAAAGCATCCTCTGCTCCACCCCGGTTGCTGCCATCACCCCCAGTGCATTAAATCTCCGACCAGCTTCACCACCAAAGTCTCCACATGATCCTTAAAGCTAAATAAAATATGTGAAGGAAATGAGAAAGAATAACAGGAGAAAATGCACAAAGAGTTAAATGAATTACGTGAGCAAAGATGATACAAAACTACCAGATGTCTGAAATCAAAGGAAAGGAGAATATTACTGGGAACAAATGAAAAACTTGCTAGATAACAATAGAAGAGAAGTTATCTTTCAGATGCAATGGAGTGCCATCTAATTTCATAGCAAAGGTAAGAGAAGCATGCCGTGAAACAAGAAATGCTAAGGAGCAGACAATATAACTTGAAAAATCAGATACCCTTGGGAATATGTTATTTGTATCATCATAAATCTGTTACACAACATATAAAACCATGGGAACATCCCTAAAGACTTATTAAAATCAGTTATTATAAACATTCCACACACACACACAAAACTGCATCGAAAGATTGTGAAAAATATAGAATTAGTCTTTTGAGTCATGTAAAGAAAATATTATTACAGAGTGTCATGAAAAGAATACATAACAAAATAGGATTCAAAACAGGAGAGCAAGAATGTGGATTTGTTCAAGGAGAAGGCATAAACAATGCTATATACATTTTAAGAACATTAACTGAGAGGGCCATTGAAATTCAAACAGATTTAAATATCTGCTTTACAGATTATCTGAAAGCATTTGATACAGTGACGTCTCTAATGTGGGAAATAATCAAAATGCTCAAATTCAAAACACAGTGTTCCCTTAGTGAATTTAAACACACAAGCCACAAACAATATGTTGCACGATTTTTTGCCTGGCATATTTTGCTGCACCTCTGCAGTATACACCTGATGAGATGCAGTGAAATATGCCAGGCAATAAATCATGCAACATACTGTTTGTGGTTTTCTGTGTTTAAAAATGCTGAAAGCCTTAGATATAGATGGACAAGATTTAAAGGTTATAAAAAACATGTATAAACAGCAGATAGCATCTACATGACTGATCTACCTATGTTGCTTTCTCTCACCGGATATGTTTTCTTTGTACATCAAGAAATTAATGAGATCTATAAAAGATAAACCATGTATAAAACTTGGGGGATTAAATATAAATAATCAGTACAGTTTTAATGACATAGTGATTAAAGCAATCACTAAAGTGATTAAAATATTAGATATGCAGATGCTACAGTATTAATTGCCAACAACAAAAAGGATCTGCAACATTTAGTAGATGCAGTTATTGTACACAATGAACAACTAGGATTAGAATTAAATTGTAAGAAGACAAAGATTATGGTCCTTACTAGGAAGAAAGAAATACCACAATGTTATATATGGGTACATGGTAATATTCTTAAACAAGTGGATCATTACAACTATCTCGGAACAGTCGTAACATCTGATGGGAGGTGCCTTAAAAAAGATTAGAACAAGAATCGCTATGGCAAAGGTAGCCTTTTGCAAGATGGAAAACATACTACTGACCAATAAAAAGATGTCAATTTCAATGAGAAAAAGAGTGTTGAAGTGCTACATAGAACCTATACTTCTGTATAAATGTGAAATGTGGAGAATGAGCAGACAAGCTGAAAAACATCTAATGGCATTAGAAATGTGGTTTCTGAAGAAAATACAAAGAATACCTGGACAGACCGACATTGCTAAGAATCCCACAGACAACTAAGAAGACCAATATTCAAGTGCTGCAAGACCCCAGTTCATTGTATTACCCACATCAGGACAAGACAATGATAATATTTTGGTCACATTATGAGACAAGAGAGTATGAAGAAAGTTGAAACAACCAAGAAAATCAATGGTGTTAGAGACAGGGTAGATAGAGGGAAAAAATGCTGGATGGAATGACAGAGTGGAATGGAAAATAATGACAGGTCAAACTTATCAGGAAAACAGAGAACAAATGTTTGTGGAGAAAGATGATCTCCTACTTTGCATGGTATCACTAAAGGAACATAAAATACAAACAAAAATTAGTGCCACAAGAGTATTACATGGTTGTGTTAGTTGTTAGTCCAAGTTTGTCCAACTGTAACAAGAGTTAGCTGACATCTATATACTTTGATACTTGCTTGGAGACTAAGCATTTGCAAGTAACTAAATTTATTAAATTTCCAAAAATAATTTTTTTTAAAATAAATGGTGAATTAATTGTGATTGTGTAAGATGATGAAACATGACAGCCCACGCTTATGGGCATGGTACATGATGATGATGATAATAAAATTGCTAAATTTATGAACTGAGGAAAAAATGCTGCTGCCAGATGTTCCTCTAGTGTCAGAAACCACACCCCCAGCACTGCATGCTCAGTTGGTCTGGGGCGTTCTAGCATGCAAGATTCAGCATCGCATTTGTTTACAATTGTTTGTAACATTATAGCAATAACTTTTCTTCCATTAATTACCTAATCGTCATGCGGGGGGCTGCGTGGTCTCGAGGTATGGTGTCTGCCTCGAGTGCTGGAGGTCCAGGGTTCAAGCCCCGGTGAGGATCGGGATTTTTTCATGTGGACTTCTAGTAATAAAATTTCCCCTGGTCTCTGGGTAGTGAGATCGGACACTCGTGTGTAAAAAATCCCTTGGCAGTTGGAAATCGAAAAAGTGTAGCCTAACGGCGCTGCCCGGGCAAAATTTCTAGTTAAAAATCTACCCAAAGTATTTCAGGATCCTCGCCAGTGCTACGGAGTTCGTGCACTGAGCTGAGTTTCTCCAGACTCATGTTTGAGTTAGGAGGAGAACGGAGCACTTATGGGTTACACCCGTGTGCCATGATGTTGATACATCGACTAAACTAAACTAAACTAAACCTAATTGTCTGCTGAAAAAAATATTGAAATAAATAAGTAGGTAATGTATTAAAACATTAACTATAAGAATATATTTGTATAAAAAGGGATTATTAAGGATTTCATTTCATTTAATGTTAACAAAATCTACAGTGCCCCACAAATTGACATAATTCATCATCTTCGACTTTTGCCATCAAGCATTCTAGGAGGGGGAAGATAGTGAACATCCAATGCCTGAGGGTGACATTGGATGGTGTCATTCCGTGAGACTGTACAATATCTTTGATGGCCTCAATCCATTTTCTTCTCAGGCATCTTCTTGCTCTCATATCATGCATTTTCTTTTTTCTGCCTGACCCATTGAGGGTACAATTATATAAAACTGTGTAGACATGTGTGCTGCTAGGTGGTGGGATACATTTTCTCCAGGTAAAGAATGGAAACTATAAAAAAGCAAAAGACTCTTTTAATGCATAAAGGCACATTGGGCAGACGGTGCTGGATGCATATGTTTAAAGACCAATTAGCACTCAGTGGGTGACGTGGTCAAACACAAGATGGCTGTCTTTACTTCCCAAGATATTTCCTGGTACTCATTTTAGGCTGGATCGGTCTGGAAGTCCAGGTCAATTTCAAACATCAGCCTCGATGTTAATTCAAACCAATGGCCCACAGGTGTGCATCTAACCACCATGTTTCCTTCAATCCCAATGGATACTGACTTTTACATTAATGTAATAAATACCTCATTGTCTGTCTTCCATGGATACTGACCTTTACATTAATGTAATCAACACCTCATTGTCTGTCTTCAATGGATACTGAATTTTACATTAATGTAATCGGTACTTTTGCTTTCTTTCACCCCAAACAAACTTTGCCAGCTATATTTAGAGTCACCAGCTATATTTAGCGCCGACGGTGATCTCCTCTGTGTTCGGGTGGAGTGCGTGTCAGTGCTTTTCAATTGCCCCACACCACAGTGTTGTTTCTTTGGGCTGTGGCAACCGTTTCTGTCTCCCTTCGATCCTCATTTGCATCGGTCCTGCAATCACTTTCCGGTTAGGGTTAGGATTAGGGGTAGGGTACACACACTAACCCTAACTCTAACCCTAATCCTAACCCTACCCCTAACCGGAAAGTGAAAGAATAGCGCACCACCGCCGCCGCATAGAATTGTGCACCGAGCTACGGCGCAACACACGGAAACCCCCTGAATGTTCGGCGCAACACAGGGAACCCCTGGATGTGACGTCATACCCTGGGATTCCCTTTTGTTTGGGGTGAAAGAAAGCAAAAGTACCATGTAATCAATACCTCATTGTCTGTCTTCCATGGATACTGACCTTTATATTAACGTAATCAACACCTCATTGTCTGTCTTCAATGGAAACTGACCTTTACATTAATGTAATCAATACCTCACTGTCTGTCTTCAATGGAAACTGACCTTTACATTAATGTAATCAATACCTCATTGTCTGTCTTCAATGGATACTGACTTTTACATTAATGTAATCAATACCTCATTGTCTGTCTTCAATGGAAACTGACCTTTACATTAATGTAATCAATACCTCATTGTCTGTCTTCAATGGATACTGACTTTTACATTAATGTAATCAATACCTCATTGTCTGTCTTCAATTATAACAGAATAGCGCATCCCGCAGAAAACCCCGCAGCTGGAACATTTTTAGTGAGACTCGTTAACTGGACCGACAATGCCGATGCCGGTATCATTGTACCAAACTTGTTGTTTAACAGAAGCGACATTAGTGAACCATTTATAAATAGGAAGTTTCATAAAGATCCAATCTGGAAAGCCCCATAGCATTGTAAACCTATCAGGTCACAAGTTATTGATCTTTGGGCCCTACAACAACAGGATTTCTATCTAGGTTTCTTCTTCTTTGTGTTCATCCGGAGTGATTTTTTCAGATGTGATTGCGGTGTGTCTGGTTAGGCACCCTCGGGTCGAAACCCTCAGGCCAACACATCCGACTTTTAGCGTGCATTTTTGGCCAGGTTAGCAATCCTGGGAGACTCTCACTTTTGTGGTACCGTCCACATCTCAGCTGGTCTAGTTGGAACAGTCGAAGACTACACGGTCATCCCTCAAGTGAAGGCAGGGACAGTCCATAGCATTTTCCGCCATCCTGGGTGGCTTCCATAATTGCAGAGCCGGCACATAACGCTCTGGTGCTGGGTTTACCGAGGGAATCGTCACGTCCTGCTCATGGCTGTTTTAATTCCTCACTTCAATATATTGGGCATTTCGCTCGCCCTGGGCCGTTCCTGCACAAACCAGTCAGCTCTGCGGTTGGTTTCCACTAAGCGAGTTTTCGGACATGTGCTTGTCCCTGTACCCATCAGAGCTGTTCCAGGCACGGCGGACATTCGGAAAACTACCTAGTCAGAGCTGGTCCGAACAAGAGCGGCATTCGGAAACTAGGTAGTCAGAGCTGTTCCTAGCACGGGAGACATTCGGACGAGACATTTCACTCGGACGTAAATGCGTAGTGTCAATTTTTAGTTTGCCACCCGTAGGACGACACTTCCGACTTCCGGCGGGCATTTTTTAGTGAGGTTAACCTTCCTCTAATATCTAGGTTTGATCTGAGTCCACTGATTCCCCAGCCTGCTATCTGATTATGTATACAAATTCATGAATGTAATCAGAGAATTGGTATTTGAAAATGCTCATGAGTAATTAAATATTAGTTATTCTCTAAACAAAACGCAAGGCTTATTTTGGGGATTCTTTTGCTATTTCATAACGGCTTCTTTAAATATACATGTTCAACCACCAGCAACTTGGTAAAGAAAGACAGACAATGAGGTATTGATTACATTAATGTAAAGGTCAGTATCCATGGAAGACAGACAATGAGGTATTGATTACATTAATGTAAAAGTCAGTTTCCATTGAAGACAGACAGTGAGGTATTGATTACATTAATGAAAAAGTCAGTCAGTATCCATTGAAGTACTCAAGTAGTGTTATCATGTATTTACATGCTAACTCCCTTAGTTGATTGTTATGACACGCTTAGTAGATGATGATATTAGTATTACCAATACTATAGCCTATGATAAATTAAATCGTTTATTTCGCTTCTTAGTTACTGCGCTCTATGACTTCTTGAAGAAGTTCTTCAGTTCTTTCTCGTACGGGCACGATCGTCCGCTTGCCGCTTTGTGTTGTTAGGTAGAGAATACTTAATATAAAATTAAAACAAGTATGCTATTCTGTTTATTCTGGGGTTGGAAGATCTAATGTTTGTAGTAGGTAAACTGCATAAACTAACCTAAGGCTTTCAATATTAACATTAATTCCACACCCAGCTTTCTCGAAGCTCATCTTTCACCGTTCGTTGATTTCTACGGTAGCCATCTTTGTAAACAATCTCAGGCTGCTGGTGTGAAGTAAAAAAGTCGCAGCTGAAAACTGAGCGAGAAATAACGAATGAAAATGTGTTTTTAGATCCCAATGATATTTTTTTTTCCTGATAATGTGTGTGTGTGTGTGTGTGTGTGTGTGTGTGTGTGTGTGTGTGTGTGTGTGTGTACGTGCATGCGTGCGCGCACGCGTGCATGTGTGTGTGTGTTTCTGACTATAAACGATGCGTGATCAAGATTTTTTTTTTTTTAATCAGTAGTATCAAAATATTTTGCGATATGTGGGTGGTCGCATCACTCAAACTGTTCTTAGAAATCTCAACATTATAAGTAATGTTTTTTTAATGCTCTTTTTTAACGACGCATAGGTGTGTAGAGGCCAGGTTTGCGCTAGGGCCATTCAATTTTTAGCCCTGAGTGCAGGGAGGAGTAGATGAACAGTCTTTAATTCGCATAGGAACGGAGAGTGCAGGAATCGAATAGTCGTTCGACAGCGCTAATGCCATTGTCAACATGACGTCCTATGCGTTACATCAATGCGTCCGTTACGTTGTACACTAGATTCTAATAATAATGACAACAATGATAATCTTCTCATAGTCCGTGCCGTGTGGTGCTGGTGATCATGTCTGGCACCCCAAACAAAAAGCTTCCCTTACCGGACCTCATTTGCTTCGGTTTAGTTTAGTTTAGTCGATGGATCAACATCACGGCACAGAGGTGTAACCCATAAGTTCTCCGTTCTCCTCCTAACACAAGCCTAGTCTGGAGAAACTAAGCTCAGTGCTCGAACTCCGTAGCACCGACGAGGATCCTCAAATACTTCGGGTAGATTTTAAATTCGAAATTTTGCCCGGGCCGCTCCGTTAGGCTACTCTTTTTCGATTTCCAACTGCCAAGGGATGTTTTACGCCGGCTCCATGGCCGAGGTGTTAGCAGCTTTCTCCGCTAACACCGAATACTCTCGTCACGTGACGCGACGAGAATTAGCAGTGGTTCGAATCGCAAAAGTGACTTATGAGAGTATGGAGCCGGTCGCTCAGAAAGTCGTGGCGTGCTGATGAGCGTAATCTAGCCTAGGAATCAACATACAGCTGAAAGATGCTGGTGTTGACCGCAATATCCTGAAACAGGATGGAAAACGAGGGGAAAAAAGGGATGTTTTACGTGCGTAACAGTACATACGGGCGTCCGATCTCACTACCCAGAGACCAGGGGAAACTTTATTACTAGAAGTCCACGTGAAAAAAAAACTCCCGGTCCTCACCGGGGCTTGAACCCGGGACCTCCAGCACTCGAGGCGGACACCATACCTCGAAACCACGCACCTGCAATCACTTCTGGTTAAGTGTTCGGTGGACTGCTGGACCGATCGATGGATGTTTTGTTAGTCTGTGTGCCCGTAGGGCCCTCACTGTCGTCAGAGTGCTCCGGCGACAGTGAGGGCTCTATGGGCCCAAAAATCCGACGACAGTGAAGGTCCTACGGGCCCAAAAACTACAAAATATCCATCGATTGGTCCAGCAGTCCATTGAACACTTAACCGGAAGTAATTTCTGGACCGATGCAACTGACGCTCTGTAAGGGATGTTTTTTTTTTGTTTGTTTGGGGTATGTATAACACGCCGGTCTCTCTGACCGAGGGGTTACAACACTTTCTCCGTAATCCCGTTTATCACGCAGAGTCTCGTAGCGGGCGAGAACTGGGAGAGGTTCGTCCCCCGCTGGTGACTTGTGGGATAACTGAGCCGGCCGCTCAGAAAGCAATGGCAAACTACTGAGCGTAATCTTGCCAAGAAATCAACAGACAGCTGAAAGATGCTGATGTTGACAGTGATGTCCTGTAAAAGGATATGCGGAAAAAAATGTATAACACACACACACACACACACACACACACACACACATGTACCATGTCTGTACACAACCAACTGTCTCGTGTGCTGCCAATCATTTCTGATTACAGATGGTCCTCCGTGTCAAGTAAGTCCTACAGCCCAGTATTTACACTTTTGGTCTCTCTCCCCCCCCCCCCCCCCCCCTCAGCCTCCCAATTCCTACTTCTTCTCTCTCCAACGTTCGCGTTGTGGTGATATAATTATTTTTTATTAAATCACTTGCAGGACGTTGCAGTCAAAATCAGCATTTTTCAGCTGCTGTTGATGTACTAGCCAAGATTACGCTCAGTAGTTTGTCATTGCTTTCTGAGCGACCGACTCACATACCCCGTAAGTTACCAACGCGGCGAGAACCGCTACCGATTTCCTAGGACATTTCTTGGTGCGCATTTTAAAGATGGGTTATCCTCGTTTTGCCTTGATGGGGATTCAAACACCTGACAACCGGATAAACTTGCTAGCCACTGCGCTACAGCGGCTTATTAATATTAACCACCGTAATGGTAAAACGTTCAGTAGTTTGCTTTCTGAACAAGACGTCAAAGTTCAAGTCTAAATGAACGATGTAGGGAACAATCCCACTACTCCGCCGTCAGAGCACTGGCAGTTTAAGAGCGAACGCGCTTATCGTTTCGGCAATGTCTCCGTGGCGAAGACATTACGTCCGCGATTCGTAATCCCATATACCCGGGTTCGAAACGCAACGGTGCTGGTTTTTTCGAAAAAGGTATAGGTGCCGGTCGTTCAGAAAGCAATGGCAAACTACTGAACCTAAAACTTGCCCAGGAATCACGAACAGCCAAAATGTTGGAGTAGACTACTACGTACTGTGAAGGACATGCAACTAAATTTATTATAACGTTAAACTCTTTATTATTTTATAACTGTATACACGTTAATTGCTGCATACTGAAGTCTCATTCTGAGAAAACATGATCAACCTAGGCCTAATCTCAGCCATTCCGTATGTGCTGTGCCTAATGATTACATTCAAGCAAGTCTATCCGCGGTTGTGAAGTCTAAAGACCGCTCGCTTTAAAACTGTATGTCCGAAATGGCAGGGTAGTGGATTCATTCCATACACCGGTAAGTTGGACTTATACGTTGACTTCTCGTTCAGAAAGCAATGACAAACTACTGAACGTATAACTGCCATTTGTCAAACTGCCATTTACTGCCACTATAGGACCTTGCGGTGTATTGCAGGGGGGTCTTTGAGCCTGAGTGATTAAGGCCACCTGGCTAGTGCAGTCGCCGTGAACTGTGCAGGTTAGGATTTTTTTTTTTGCCCCCGACAGACAAAAAAAAATCCCACATCTTACCGAGGAGTCGAACCCTAGTCTCCTGAAGGAGAGTCTGGCGTTCTAGCCACTCGACCAGACGCTCCTCTTGTATTAAAAACAAGTCGCTTAAAAGTCGACAGTGTCGATTTCATTGCACCGGGATTTATCCCATATGTCTCGGTCTCTTTCCGCAGCGCGGAAAGCGTCGCACAAAGCACGAACTCCGTAGCTGTAGCGACGACCCACAGGAGTCTCCGAAAAATTTAACTCGTGAACCCAAAGACGTGGCCCTACCTAGTAAATTAACCTGAATATACGCTATTCAGATGACACAGTATTGATGGCGGATAATGCAACAGACCTACAACAATTGTTGGACATTGTAGTAACAGAGAGTGCACAGAAAGGACTCTCCTTGAATATCAAGAAAACAGTAACAATGATGATATCAAAGAAAATTGCACATACTCCAGGACTGCCCAAACTACAAAATATCCAGGCGAACCTTCTGACCTAGAGAGACAACAGTGGAAGATAAACTCTAAGGACCGCTGAGTGAACTAAAAAAAAGACTGTTAGATTCATACAAGAGACAACATTGCAGTTATAAACATATTTCAGGCGAACGAAAGAAGAAGAAGAAACAAAGAAATTTGGGACACCAAAATGTGACATAGAAATAGAAGGGAAAATTCTCAACCAAGTGGATAATTTTAAATACCTAGGGGCACTTATAACATCAGATGCAAGATGTACAATTATGAGCTTGGAGATGAGAAAGAGAGCACCGCAATGCAGTCCACGAGGAGACGGGTACTTTAGAAAGTTCCCTTAACAACCTCACACCGATAGACACATGATTTCCACTTGGAGATGGGTACTTTAGAAAGTGCCCTTAACAACCTCACTCCAATAGATACCTGAGTTCCACGTGGAGATGGGTACTTTAGAAAGTTCCATAACAACCTCACTCCAATAGATATATGAGTTCCACGTGGAGATGGGTACTTTAGAAAGTGCCCTTAACAACCTCACTCCAATAGACACAATCAGATTTGCTTACTCCGCTAATTTCTGGAGGGGGTGGACCGATAATTACGTAAGACAGTCTTCTTGGAGGTGGTAGTTTGGTACCGGGTCGGGAGAAAATGTTCTACATCAACCTCACTCCGATTGATTCCAGCTCTGTTTATGATCTAGACGGCATCAATGCCAATACAACAGACAAACAGAGGTAAAACTCATAATCTTCAAAAGCTTCACAGCCAGTTTAGAAACCCACATAGCAGTTGACTGGAACATACAGACTTGTACTATATAAGGCACATGTACGGATAATCGAATGACAGTTACTACCGGAGGTAATGTGAAGTAATAATTCTTCACATATACCAAGTCAAGACGTAATGAGATGAGGTGAAAGAGACTTTCCTAGCCATTTCCCTTCCCGGATAATACAATTTACAGAAATCCCGGCTGAAATGTTTCCATTTTCGCCTTCGGCACAGAAGCTACATTATTCGCTCTCCGGCTTAGGAGAGGGAATCCATCCCAGAGCCGTTGGGTTGTAATGATATCGAACGTCCCTTTCATATCTTGATAGTTATTGGATCGGATTCTTGACCTTCTCAGTGAACGACAAGAAAACAAATAATAGGTCCCGATTGCATTCGGTGTACTTACGGCAGAATAAAATTGCTAAGAGCAGGCCGTAATGTCTATGTCCTAGAAAAATTGTTAAAGGGGACAACATACAAACGGGTAGGTAGAGATCCGTAGCTTCAATGGAATCTGTGCAGAGTCAGTAAGCAGTAGAAAAGGTACGTGGAAGTCGGACTTCCTAGTTTTTGAATACGAGGAGTCCCATAACTTGGTATGATTCACTTGCATCAATTGAAAAAATAAAAATAAGACCAAAGGGGGGTGGGGTTGGAGGAGGAGGAGGAGGAGGAGAAGAAGAAGAAAAAGAAGAAGAAGAAGAAGAAGAAGAAGAAGAAGAAGAAGAAGAAGAAGAAGAAGAAGAAGAAGAAGAAGAAGAAGAAGAAGAAGAAGAAGAAGAAGAAGAAGAAGAAGAAGAAGAAGAAGAAGAAGAAAAGGAGGAGGAGGAGGAAGAAAAGAAAGAAGAAGAAGAGGAAGAAGAAGAAGAAGAAGAAGAAGAAGAAGAAGAAGAAGAAGAAGAAGAAGAAGAAGAAGAAGAAGAAGGAGGAGGAGGAGGAGGAGGAGGAGGAGGAGGAGGAGGAGGAGGAAGAAAAACGTTCTGAACATGAACAACTCTGTGGGTTCCAGAGAAAGGACTGTCTAGTTATACTATTATCGGATGTTCCCATGATCTCTGTGTAGTGAGATCGGACTCCCGTTGTATTGTTGCGCACGTAAAAAATCCCTTGGCAGTTGGAAATCGAAAAATAGTAGCCTAACGGCGCTGCCCGGGCAAAATGTCGATGCTACGGAGTTCTTGCACTGAGCTGAGTTTCTCCAGACTCAGGTTTGAGTTAGGAGGAGAACGGAGCACTTATGAGTTACCCCCATGTGCCGTGATGTTGATCCATCGACTAAACTAAACCAACTAAACCAGTGTTTCCCAACGTGGGGCCCACGCCCCACAGGAGGGCAATTTGACTGTTAAGGGGGGGGGGGGGGGGGTGCAATTCGAAAATGGAAGAAATCGGCTGAATATAACAAAACGGGGAGACTTGAGACTGAAGTTAACTAAATTGGAACCTGACATAAGATCTCTTTGCAGCAAGCATCAAGCGCAAGGATCTCACTAAATTTAAATAATAAATAATTACTAATAATTAAAATAATATAGAAAAATCTTTCATTAAAATTATTTTGTACTTGAATTTCAGTTCTCCATTATATGGTTTGAAAATGTACTTACTGTGTTTGCTCAATAATTACCTAGTGATTTCTTCCTAAAACCTATCATTCAAGTTTCTTTAGTGAACATTTCAATTTTTGAATATTAAAAATAATGTATATGTTGAGGGGGGGGGGGGGGGGCATGGGGCGGAGGGAGGGGGGCAATATGAATTTTAGAAAGGCTTAAGTGGGGCATGGTACAAAAAAGGTTGGGAAACACTGAACTAAACTGTTACCGGGTTTTCTCGTGTCCTGTCCAGATCCAATGGATTTTCTTCACCTCTTGACTCACTAGAATTTGAATTGTTCTCTTCCAAAACCCGTGTGTTGGGAAATAAATAGCAGTAACATTAGCTTCAAAATCCAACCAATCATGAATAACAATAAACATCAGGGAAAAAAGAGTAACACAAATATTACTGTTCATCACTGCTGTGTGATGCACGTTGCGAAGAAAGAATGAGTAATTGAACCATCGATTAGAAAGAAATGTGGAGATACAGAAGAGAATGTTGCATTTCAAGGAAACAAAAACAAATATAGAAGTCGTATAAAGCAGGAAATGGAAAGAGTTAAAAAAATTCTTAAAAAGAAAAAGAAAACAAAAAAGAAAATACGAGAGGGTGTCATTAAGTAAAGGAATCTTAAGAAAAACATGTTTACAATATTGAGAACCAGAAACTGGATAGTGTTATTTCTCAACAAAGTCACCTTGACTGACTACACACTTGGTTTATCTGTCCACAAACCTGTTGATGCCTTTTAGAAAATGTTTTTGAATGTGGCCTTAACAATAATTTTGCACCGCCTCCATTACCTCATTGTCATCTGCAAACCTCTGGGAGAGAACTGCAATAATTTATCATTTTGCAGCTTCAAATTAAAAACAACTTCCAAACTTCAATTTGGCATACGTAAAAACGGTAGCAAACGTTGGTTACGAATGATAGCTTATCAGCCAGACAACAAAATATCTTCTTCTTCTTCTTCAGCGTTCCGAAGACAACAAAATATGGTTTGAATTATTTGAACTTTGAGTATGTATTTTCACAAGTACCGGGTATCCATAATGAAAACCGCATCATTGTTATCGTGTGCTGACAATTAAGGTAGTGTGGGTGTCATTTTGGGATAAAATGTTCTTCTTCTTCTTTCGTTTGCTTGAAATGACTCTTGCATCAACTTCATGGTATTGTTTAGTTCATTCAGTGGTTCATTGAGTTTATCTTCCTCTGTTGTTTCTCCAATGCCTAGATATACCGTATTTTGAGTAGTCTTACAGTATGTGATCTGCTGTCTGTGGCTCCTATTCGCATGTGCACATGGATGATTCGCCAATCTTAAATTGTGTATACATGTGGTTGCGTAATCTATTGTGTTCTGTTTGAATGATGATTTGTTCTGGTCTTGCCATAAAGTTGTAATAGTATTGGGCTGATGATTGTGACTTTCTGATTTATTTGATCATCTTTTCTTTTTTTTGGTGGTGGTATGTAACAGGTACATCAGGTTGTTCTTGTATTGCTAACATATCAGCTGTTAATTATCTCTTCAAGTTGCATTTTTTAACAAATGAAATACTTGTGTATTAATTGTTGAAATGAAAGTTGTTTGTTCACAACTCTTATAGGATGGTATTGTTTTGCCATTTTCGTGCACTTTTTTATTTAAAATTTGCTTTTATATTTTACATCATCATCATCATCATCATCATCATCATCATCATCATCATCATCATCATCATCATCATCATCATCATCATCATCATCATCATCATCATCATTCATTATCATCATCATCATCATCATCATCATCATCATCATCATCATCATCATCATCATCATGTACCAAATCGATACGAGTGGACGGTCATGTTTACCATCGCACACGATCTCCAGTCTCGGATAGGAACTGTGTTCTTGTCCCGATTACGCCACGTAGTCAAACATCTATTGATCTCTTTTTCCCATTAAATTTTCCAGTTGTCTTTATTTTGTAAAGTTTATTTCTCTTAATAAAATGACTAAAATGTTGATTGGCTTCATGTGATGATTCTTCTGCTCATTTTACAGTTTCCATCTGGTTCGTGGCGGACTAGTCATTCGTGTTTCTGTCCCTCCCTAATATTCTTTTAATTTATCGCAATAACCATATTTCTGGAACCGTGCTCATTGTTGGTGTTGCATATAACAGTATAGTCTCCTTACAGCACTTTAACATTCTTTCGCACTCCATTTGAGAGCTTTTTATTCGTGTGCATGCATTCCCATCTCTTAAAAGGCCATTTTTGCCATTGTGATTCTTGTCCTAATCTGAATAAATCATTTTCTTTCCTGTATTGTGATTGTTCTGAGATAGTTAAGACTATTCTCTCGTTTAGATGTTTTCTTTTTGCTTGGTTATTGCAGTGTAGAATAAGGTCATGTTGTGGTACAAGGTAACATTATGGATTAAGGTCATGTGTGGTACAAGGTAACATTTCTTATTTTTAATACGATCGTGTCGGGATATAGGGCAACATTATGGCATAAAGTCAAGTTATGGTCAAAGTTAACATTGTCGAATAAGGTTACATTGTGGTAGAAAGTAACATTGTGTTATACTGTCACGTTGTGGCACAAGAAAACATTGCGTTATAAGGCCACGTTGTGTTACAGATTTGCATTATAGTATAAGGTCACGTTGTAGTACAGGGTAGCATTATAGTGTAAGGTCACGCTGTGGTAGACAGTAACATTGTGGAGTAAAGTCACTTATGGTAGGATAAACAAAAATAACTACTGTGCCCCAACGGGAATTATAAATGACGAACACTGCAAAGACAGGAACGCAATTTTAACCGATTCAGTGCACAAAAACAAAGTAGGTTTAGTCCAAACATAGAACACAACCAAATGAATAGGCAGTATAATGTCAATTTCCTTTTGCTGAGCATTAATTTGCCGACGATACCACAAAACAAAACAAAAAATACGATGACCCTAGTATGGCGATATATCTGTCTTCTGTCTAAATAGTTTGTATGTATGTGTGTGTGTGTGTGTGTGTGTGTGTGTGTGTGTGGTGTGTGCGGGGGTTGGGGGGTTGGAAGGGGTCACATTTGTCGATATATTATCTTAAGGCATTGAATCAGTTAATCTTTAAAAGATGAAAAAAGTGCTGTAAATAGCTGAGTAACTAAAAAAATATCTGATGTAAAGAAAGAACTACACGCTATAAAATAAATATCATCATCATCATCAAGTTCCCGGTCAATTGGCATAGGCGTTCATGTCACTCCACAGATCTCGGTCGTTGGTGTTCTGGATGATATTCCTCTATGCAACCGTATCATTCCATCCAGCATAATTTCTTTTGGTATGTCTCTGACTCTCTTCCCCTTGATATTTCCAGTTGCCACGATGTTCTGCGATGTCTCTCTTCTCATTACATGACCGAAGAAAGCTGTTTGTCTCCTTCTTATTGTTGTATATAGTGTTCTAATTTCATTAGCCTGTTTCAGACAATCGTTGTTAGTTACTCTGGCAGTCCAAGGAATTCGAAACGTTCGTCTCAGGAACCACATTTCTGTTGCTTACAATCCTTCCTAATTTAAACATAAATATAGGAACTACTATATTTAAAACTAGAACCAAGTGCAGCATATTCTGAAATCCAAGATACAGTACAAGCTTCACCACAGAATAGAACATTAACTCCAGCTGACATACATGCTGAATTAATTAAAATTGCAGGTGAAAAGGTAGCAGGCAGGCTGTACATGCTATACAATCTACACCATACTAAACAAAACAACAAACACAACAAAATATAAGAAATTCAAAGTTCGGGAAGAAGGCAATTAATTCACGTCTAAAATGGGTTTACGGGAAACGTCATGGGAAGTAAAGGCGACAGGAGTGACACTGACCACATCAGTCGTCAAGTGCCAATCGGTGTAAAGATGTGGAGCTGGGACAATTTTCTTAGTATGCCTTATAAGGTAGAAGAGGTTCCTAAACTTACTAGTAGTAAGGTACGTGGTAATGGGACATCAAATTAGGAGCCGCTCCTTTGCTGTGACATAATATTTTACTATATGAAGAGTATGGCTCCTATTCTCTGACGTCACGAAGCGGCTCCTACGATGCCTTTATTTTTCAAAACATTACGGGTATTTTTGGGGTACTTCCGGCTACGTACTTCCGGTTGCCTACTTCCGGTCCATGGGTGCCCTCACCCCCTGTTCCCCAAGCCAAGGTGCCCCACAGGACGCCTACGATTTCGCCCGACCGTCCCGGAACCGCTCGAAGATAGCGAGCCAAGCCCCGGACATGTGGAATACTGATTTGGATAAGTAGTCCAAATATGCACCGGGCACCCGGGTTCGAGTCCCAGTGTGTGTCTGTGTGTGTGTATGTGTGTATGCGCTAGGGGGATACGGGGTGTCAGGCATTGGTAGCACCTTTGGTAAGGATGACTCTCATGTCCTTTTCAGGACCCATCCCCCACTGGTCCAAGCCTGACACCCAGCTCGCGCCTGTGGCTCCTAGTAGCTGTCAGCATGCGACAGCGGCCAACCCCGGGCAACAGCTGTGAGAGGCTGGCTAAATCAGGCGTGGGTAGCCGATTTGGTGTCAAACCAAGCGGTAAACTAAGGGTATGCCTACCCAGCATGTGAAGACAGGATTCGGCAGACTGCGCGGAAGAAATCATTCCTGATTCAACGGGCAAGACGGCGTTTACCTGCAAAGCGTTGTGGAACGTAAGGAGCACGACAAGGCACGTAGAGCGCCCTGGTCATCCACTGCACATGTACTCGTCTCCAGTCGTCTCGACTTGTCTTGCCACTGGACTCAGATGGACTCAGGCGAGAGAGTGAGGTCGACGAATTGCGCAACTCTTCCTCACTTTAATCCAAGTCATCGCGCAAGTCATTCTTCATCCAACGTCATATATCACCTTCAAGCCCTGTGGCGATGGGCGAGCGGCGAAGCGGCAGGCGTGGGTACGCTGGCAGCCGTAGTCGCAGACCTGCACACAGGCGGCTCAGGCCATATGGTCGTCTTCTACTGACCGGAGCAGCAGTGGAATTCGGCAGCCCCCTGAGCGATTGAGCAGCCCTCTATAGGAACACACTGCTCACCTCCATAGCATGAGGAAGGGGCTAGAAAAGGTGCCCTAAACATTGTCTGCTCCATCACTACCTAACCAGCTAGCCGCGGTTGGTGGGTACCCTAACTGCGGTCGACATACAAAGAAAGATAAAACAAGTAAAGCTAAAAGAGGAAATCATATTCCCTTAACAATTGCAACTTTTAATGTACGCACCCTACTTGACAGAGACGGCGTGTCGGGTCCAGAGAGACGAACAGCACTGATTGGGAGAGAGCTGGACAGGTACAACATCGACATTGCAGCCTTGAGCGAGGCACGACTTGCAGAAGAAGGCCAAATCTGTGAAATAGGTGCCGGCTACACATTTTTCTGGAGTTGAAGGAAAAGCGAGGAAAGACGCCAATCCGGTGTGGGATTTGCCATTAAGTCGGCCCTGATCGGCAAATTAGCTGGATTTCCAAAGGCTATAAACGACAGGCTCATGACCATTAAGTTGCCCCTGCTGAATGGAAGGAATCATGCAACCATTGTGAGTGTCTACTCACCAACTATGACCAGTGTCACGAATTGGCAGCCTTTACTTCCCAGAACAATTTTCGGTTCACCATGTAGAGAAGTTACAGAAGAAGAAATGCAATTCTCTATAATAAAGGAGGAGAAATGGAAGACAGAACAATCAGGCCTGCACACATAGAGGCATAAAATGGTGTAGCAAAAGGAACCCATTCAACTGTGAAGTGTCAGAACAGATGGCTGCTGGCTACTAAAACAGGATGGTGGGAATTGCAATAAACCCAGAATGAAATCACACAGACCATCAGACTAGGGTTGTAAAACCAGGCAGTCCAGCTTAAAGGTGTTACAGGTCAAACTGACAATTACCCCCACTGTAGGGCAGACTGTGAAACTGATCTGGGGCTGGCAACTCAAAACCATCCAGGTGTGACACTATGGTGAGGGTTAGTGGTTCAGAATAGATTTATGACTGCCAGGGGGAGATAAGTCAGTCTGCATGAGAAAAGAGGTGTGAACTGGCCCCACACTTGAATAGAATTAATTACCTTAGGAGGTCAGCATGTTTCTGTCATACCAGACAGAAAGGTGCCAAGGAGATAATAAGGTCTGCTGGACTCAGCTTAAATAAGGGTCCCTAGCTCTGGTCATGTTAGAAACTGAAAAAAATCTCTGAACAGGTAGGAACCTATCTCAATGTCTGTAGTCATATGCATGATTATTATGTTGGCTTCTAGGAAGGATTTCTTAGTAACTATGCAACAGTCTTTTAGACATATGAACTTTCAGTCTATATCTGATCTAGGTTATTGCAAGAACTATCATTGTCATAGGTTACTTGAGTGTTTTTTCTAAGTTCTGTGTTCAATATCATTGTGCTTTAAGTGTTACTCTTCTGAGAAGTAGAAACTTATGGAAGGAGATCTTGTCTAGATATACTTTTAGGTGTCTTGGTAGATGCTTGTCATTTCTTTGTACACTATCCTAGTTGCCTTTTTGGTGTGTGCATTTGTTGTACAGAATATAGTCAACTGACTATTTAATTCTTACAACAGCAGTAACTAAGTGGTAACTTCAATTAGACTTGTTGTATATCTCATTTTGTAGCTATACAATATTAGTACTCATTAATAATGCCTGATGCTATTATGTTGAGTATCATTAGATGTCCATCTTGAAGTAATATAATGTTTACGGATATGTTGGATGTATGTATGTGTAATTTCATAAACTAACTAGTGCATTATGCTATGATGTTAAAGTATCATAATATGTCTAGTTTAATCAATATGTTTATGTGTATTGGATGTTTGATATATTGATTTGTCATATGCAAACCTACCAATATGAAGTGTTATGCTATTGTCTGCGCATTGGCACATTGGCCAATGATTGTGTTGGAAGCAGAGGTGTAATGGTACAGACATTACCCACAATTGGTATAGGGTATATGGTGCTAAACTTTCTCAGTGTATTGTGGGCGTGCGTCCACGGTAATGCATGGAAACCTGGCACAGCTACTGGTCACGGCTTGCAAGCCCGGATGATCAGGCATTGTTATAATACCCTTACCGACCCTGTGAGCTGCTAAACTAACATTGGACGGAGCGGCTGTACGACACAGAATTTCTGTATTAGCGACATGGACATGGGGCGGCAGAAATGTAATCATTACAGGCGTGTGAGACAATTGAAAAGCCCGTCCCAGACTAAAGACAGTAGGGAGAAGGAGGATGGTGAACACAGTAGAGCTGGAAGATAAACTTGGCCAGACTGGTCATTGTATATGTTTGTGTTATGATATGTTTAATTAAGATTGCGCTGATGTAGAACTAGATATAACACATTCTTGACTTTCTTTCAAGCTCTCACAAGGAGCACCTATGTTATAGATCTCAAGACTAGAGACTACTGACTAGGAGTGTCAGGACTGACAGGATCGTCAGAATACCGGCAAGCTGTTTCTTTTTTGAGTCTACTGGAGAGTGGGGATCTGGACCACAGTTCCAGATAGATGAAGTAACAAGTAAAGTTACGTAATGTTTCTCATCACAATATGTTATATGATTTCATCATCCTCATATTGAAAACCATCAGATGTCTATGATTAGTAAATAAATGTTGTAAGTATTGTAACTCATAGTTCTCTCGTTATATTTTAATTCCAATTGTGCATACGTGTTGTTGTGTACATTGGTGGGGGTTCACTTAGACACCAAGGAAGGGAGCAGTCAGGGAGAAAAACCTGTACTGAGATAGTCGTCTATACTAATATATTTAGACTTAAACATCTATCTTAGCTAACCTTCTCTTTCCCATTCCTTGGCGAATATTCAGCACAGTTCATTTCATTTTGTAACGAGCCACTTGGAGCTGTTACGTTGGATATTCAGGGCTTAATCTGTAGTTCAGCCATATAGATTTTGTCCCTAGTCAGTTTCTGACTATTTAGGGTTGCTCGCCAGTGAATAATATTTTCATCTAGCCGGTGGGGCACCCCGACTTATGACAACCAGTGAAGATGATGTCAAGAACAAGTTCTATGCGGACCTGAACAATGTATTAACATCTGTTCCCAAAGGAGACAAACTTATACTCCTTGGGGGTTTCATTACCAGAGAAGGTACGGACACCACCTCTTTGAGTGGCATTATTGGAAAGCACGGAGTCGGAAATTGTAACAGCAATGGACTCCTCCTTCTTCAGACATGTGACGAGCACGATCTCCTGATTACCAACACAATTTTCCGTCTCCCCATGAGAAACAGGACATCGTGGATGCATCCTCGATCGAAACACTGGCACCTCATTGACTATGTCATCGTCAGGAGGAGTGACAGACAAGACGTTCGGGTTGACAAAATCCATGTGTGGTGCCGAATGTTGGAAGACCATCGTCTCATTATCTCGAAAATAAACATTCACATCAAACCACCACGGCGTCCTCAAGGGGTGAAAATGCAAAAAAAATAATTAAATGTCACCTGCCTAAACAGCAAGAAAGTGCAGCTGTCGTTTGAAAATATGCTGGAAGACCGCCTCAGGTCCAATGCTGCAGCTAAACAGGATACAGAAACAGAGTGGAGAGCCCTAAAAGACATAATTTACAACACTGCTATGGATATCCTGGGTGCAGCCCCCCGAAAGCATAAAGACTGGTTTGATGAAAATTCCGAAGACATCAACCAATTGCTGGCTGAGAAACATCCTTCTCCTCAAGGCACATTTGAATGACCCGAAGTCAACATAAAAAAGATGCCTTCAAGAACATTCAGAGAGTAGTGCAGCAGAAACTTCGGCACATGCGGGACTCCTGGCTGAGCAGCAAAGCTGATGAAATTCAAGGCTTTGCTGACAGACATGATATGAAAACTTCTACGACTCACTGAAAGCTGGTCTATGGTCCTACATCACCAGGCATAGCTCCCCTCCTCAGTGCAGATGGGGAACATTGGTCACCGATAAGAAAGAAATCCTTCAACGCTGGGCAGAGCATTTCAGCAACATCTTAAATGCAACTTCCTTCTTCGATGATGAAACCATCAACTGCCTTCCTCAAGTTCCCACCAATGAGACACTTGATGACCTGCCAACCATAGTGAAGTAAACAAAGCCATCCAGCAACTCTCCAGCGGCAAGGCACCTGGTTCCTGACTCCATCCCAGCAGAGATATACAAGGCAGGTGGGCCGGTCCTAACAGAGCAGCTTCACCAAGTCTTTACAAACATATGGGTGAACGAGACCATGCCACAAGATTTCAAGGACGCGTCAATAGTCCACCTTTACAAACGTAAAGGAAACCGCCAATCCTGTGACAACCACCGAGGCATCTCCTTGCTTTCAATTGCAGGGAAGATACTCGCCAGAATTCTTCTCAATCGCCTCACGGCCCATCTCGATCAAGGTCTTCTTCCTGAGAGTCAATGTGGCTTCAGAAAAGAACGTGGAACTGTTGACATGATTTTCGCTGCAAGGCAGCTGCAAGAGAAATGTCAGGAACAGAACTGCGAAATGTTCTCCACTTTCATTGACCTTACCAAGGCTTTTGATACAGTCAGCAGAGAAGGACTGTGGAAGATCATGGCAAAATATGGCTGTCCACGAAAGTTTGTCCAAATAGTGCGGCTATTTCATGATGGCATGCAGGCAAGAGTACAGGAAAATGGTGAACTGTCTGAACCCTTTCCTGTCACCAATGGAGTGAAGCAAGGATGTGTCCTGGCACCAACACTGTTCAGCCTCATGTTTTCAGCCATGTTGATGAATGCCTTCGAGAACGACGACATTGGAATAGACATCAACTACCGTATGGATGGAAAGTTATTCAATCTCAGAAGGCTGAAAGCTAAAACCAAAATTAACAGCGACACCGTCAGAGAGCTCCTGTTTGCTGATGATTGCGCTCTATACGCCAACTCAGAGGCGGACATGCAACATAATGTTTCAGCTTTCTCACATGCCTGTGCCAACTTTGGGCTCAATATCAACTTGGAGAAGACTGTAGTTATGTACCAGCCAGCTCCAGGGAATAATCACACTGTGCCGAATATCAAAGTGAATGGTCATAGACTAAGTGTTGTGGACAAATTCACCTATCTTGGCAGCACTGTGTCACAAGCTGCCACAATTGATGACGAAGTGAATGCAAGAATCTCCAAGGCCAGTGTGGCCTTTGGCAGACTGTACAAGAATGTATGGGACAGAACTGGAATAAGCCTGCAAACAAAGCTAAAAGTCTACAAAGCAGTTGTATTATCCACACTGCTATATGCTTGTGAAACCTGGACTGTTTATCAGCGACACGCTAGGAAATTAAACCACTTCCACACAGTCTGCCTAAGGAAGCTACTGAAGATTAAATGGCAAGACAAGATCCCAGACACTGAAGTCCTAGAAAGAGCGTCCATGCCCAGTATCCACACTCTACTGATGAAGAATCAGATTCGTTGGGCTGGTCACTTGACTCGCATGCCAGATCACAGGCTCCCTAAACGAATTTTTTACAGCGAACTGCGTTGTGGTAAACGCTCCCAAGGTGGCCAGAGGAAACGCTTTAAAGACACTCTGAAAATCTCACTGAATGCTTTTGGAATTCATCATGACACCTGGGAGACTGCAGCCAGAGACCGAAATTCGTGGCGTGCATCATTACACAAGGGTGCAGTCATGTGTGAGGCAACCAGGACTGCAAGAGCTGTAAAGAAAAGGCAGGACAGAAAAAACACTGCAGAAAATCCTCCTCCAGAAACGTCAAGCATTCTTTGTCCACATTGTCAAAGAACATTTCGAGCCAAAATAGGCCTTATCAGCCATCTTAGAACCCACGGCTCCATACTTTCAACCCCACTGGATGAAATGAATGGTCATCATCATTCTTGATGGACAAACAACATGTGTGTGTACGGGGTAGGCCGATGTGAGGGGCGCGAGGTAATGGGCCCCTACCCCGGATATTAGCCTTTTCCCCCTAGAGGAGGCCACCATATTTGTACCTAGATGCAAAGAATGTTGATAAGTGCAGCCAGACGAAAGGCTGCATTTGCAATATTCGCCTCTTTTTTTTTTTTTTTTAACTTTTATTTCATACAAAGTAATGTATATTTACAAGTTGTAGTGTGTGTTTCCTTTGTTTGTGTATATTACAGAGCGCTGCCGTTTGTTAGTGTTAAGTGTGACATTGTGAATAAAACAAATACATACATATATACAGTTATGATAATATGACATTTATGGCATAGTGCATGTAGATACACATTCCTTGCATATGCTTCACTTCCACTTCCGCAAACGGAATGCATGAAACACCTGTCCATCTCTCCCTCTCCCTCACACACACACACACACACACACACACACACACACACACACACCACACACACACACACACACACACACACACACACACAATCTCGTGCTTTCTGGAGACCGCAGTACATTAAATGCCCCGCGCTTGGACAATAAACTTTAAACTATCATTTCCATTAAAATGTGGCTTCTTTGTAATTTCTGTGTCACTTAGCTACTGAGGCGAAGGTCGTTGGTGTTGTTGCTTAATGACAAAATACAGGGTGACGCTCTAGTCCATGATACCTTTTGTTTGTGGGGACAAGAATCAGGAATTTACTACTAGCAATTAGAGTCCATGGCCTGTCTCCAGGGAGATAATTGGTCCAAAGTTGTGATAGTGTCTGGGTTTCATATACAATGGGAAGGACTTAAAACCTGGCCACTAAAAGCCACCATAGCTTACTGGGCTCATCCAATTTGTTTATACATGGTGGAGCATATTTTTCTTTTGAAACATATCATTACCATATAACATCATTTTAATACTTGACATACCGCCTTGGTTTAAAGGTTGCTACACGCACGCACGCGCGCATACACACACACACACACACACACACAAACACATACACACATGCGCGTGCAAATTCATGCGCCATACACACACACGCACAAACACCTGCATCCTCACACAGACGCATACATATGTTACTGCCAACGGCACAGACACCCATCCACAATATATTTCATGTTGCACATTCAATTATAATAATGGGAACATTAATAATAATAGTAGTAGTAATAATAATAGTATTATTAATAATAATAATATAATTGTAAGATTATTAATACCATCAATAAACACATTTACAGTTGTAGTATCCTTTCTTTAAAACAAGTTATTTGCTTCTTCTGTAATATGTGCTGTCTTCAGTCAAATCTTTTACGAGATTTGCGCTTGTGGGGCTAAGATTAGAATGTTTGCGACTTTTTGTTGATAAAGTTGTTGGACAATTTCTTTGTTGATTGTTCTGTAATTGTATAGTGCTTTGTTTCTTAATGTCCATATAAGATTTCTGTACTCTGCCAATAGAACAAGTAGCTTTGTGTGGATGTTTTGTGTGGAGTAAGGAATGGAATTTATCATGATTGCTTTGTAAACATCTGTTCTTTGTTTCGTATGAGTGTTTAGGATGTTTTGTAGGAGATGTCTTGTTGGCATGATTGTGTTGCATTTGTAATAGATGTGCTCTTCTGATTCTTGGACGTTCCGTCTACAAAGCTGACACTGTAGTATTTGTTTAGTTATTTTTGCATTTCTCTCTGTTGTTGGGGTCATGCTGTAAACAAGCCTGTATGTAATTTCCTTTGCTTTTGGAGTAATCTGCTTGTTGTGAATATTAGAGAAAATTTCGGTATAATCTTTTATGAAATATCTATGTCCTCTTTTAATTCTTAGATGCACCGGAGTTGCTTGTAATTTAACTAAATGCCTGTAGATTGTATGTGTTTTCTTGTTTTTGTTACATGATAGTTACCGTAAAGTTAACAACAACGTCTCATAACAGAAATTGTTGTGGGTAAATGAAGTGTTAAAACACGGCAGAATTGCCGCCCAAATAAAATTCTAGACTAAAGAGAGATACAATTTTGTATGTGTTTTCTTGTGTAATAATTTTTCGTGTCTGATCTTAGTCAACATAGACCCAAAAGATCTGAGTCAAAATGGACGTTCGGGCATATTCAGCTTTATGAAAACGTCTGAAGCCAGAGTATGCTATATAAATACTAGTGCGGCATACATTAACATAATTAATAAACATGTAATAACATATTCATTCATTCAGTGGCATGTCCTTTGCAGAACCTCGCTCCCATAACAACCTTCCGGAAAGCTTCTCGATCACAAGCAAGATGTCCCGCGTCTGATACACCCTTCTGGAGATTATCCGCCACATCCTGCACCCATCTTCTCTTTGGCCTTCCTCTTCCTCTCTTCCCAGGCATATACCCTTCCATTATTGTTCTCTCCAAACTTTCGTGACATTTCAAGTGACCAAAATACTTCAATTTTCTTTGTTTTATCGTCTTTAATAGCCATCCCTCCTCAATATTCAACTCTTGAAGTATGGATGCATTTGTTCTTTTCTTTACCCAAGATATTCTTAGAACTCGTCTATAACATTTATATTCAAAAGCTTTTATAGACAGTGATTAATTCTAGAGAAAATAACATTAAAGATCAATCTCAAAATTATACATTCAAGTTAAATAACAAATCTATTAAAGTTTGCAAAATATTTATAAAAATACTTTAAAAAATAATAAAGCTATATATGTCCTTTGGAGCGAATAAAAAGTCTCCCTGTCTGTCTGTCTGTCTGTCTGTCTGTCTGTCTGTCTGTCTGTCTGTCTGTCTGTCTGTCTGTCGGTCGGTCGGTCGGTCGGTCGGTCGGTCGGTCGGTCGGTCGGTCGGTCGGTCGGTCGGTCGGTCGGTCGGTCGGTCGGTCGGTCGGTCGGTCGGTCGGTCGGTCGGTCGGTCGGTCGGTCGGTCGGTCGGTCGGTCGGTCGGTCGGTCGGTCGGTCGGTCGGTCGGTGCGTGCGTGCGTGCGTGCGTGCGTGCGTGCGTGCGTGCGTGCGTGCGTGCGTGCGTGCGTGCGTGCGTGCGTGCGTGCGTGCGTGCGTGCGTGCGTGCGTGCGTGCGTGCGTGCGTGCGTGCGTGCGTGCGTGCGTGCGTGCGTGCGTGCGTGCGTGCGTGCGTGCGTGCGTGCGTGCGTGCGTGCGTGCGTGCGTGCGTGCGTGCGTGCGTGCGTGCGTGCGTGCGTGCGTGCGTGCGTGCGTGCGTGCGTGCGTGCGTGCGTGCGTGCGTGCGTGCGTGCGTGCGTGCGTGCGTGCGTGCGTGCGTGCGTGCGTGCGTGCGTGCGTGCGTGCGTGCGTGCGTGCGTGCGTGTGTGTGTGTGTGTGTGTGTGTGTGTGTGTGTGTGTGTGTGTGTGTGTGTGTGTGTGTGTGTGTGTGTGTGTGTGTGTGTGTGTGGTGTGTGTGTGTGTGTGTGTGTGTGTGTGTGTGTGTGTGTGTGTGTGTGTGTGTGTGTGTGTGTGTGTGTGTGTGTGTGTGTGTGTGTGTGTGTGTGTGTGTGTGTGTGTGTGTGTGTGTGTGTGTGTGTGTGTGTGTGTGTGTGTGTGTGTGTGTGTGTGTGTGTGTGTGTGTGTGTGTGTGTGTGTGTGTGTGTGTGTGTGTGTGGTGTGTGTGTGTGTGTGTGTGTGTGTGTGTGTGTGTGTGTGTGTGTGTGTGTGTGTGTGTGTGTGTGTGTGTGTGTGTGTGTGTGTGTGTGTGTGTGTGTGTGTGTGTGTGTGTGTGTGTGTGTGTGTGTGTGTGTGTGTGTGTGTGTGTGTGTGTGTGTGTGTGTGTGTGTGTGTGTGTGTGTGTGTGTGTGTGTGTGTGTGTGTGTGTGTGTGTGTGTGGTGTGTGTGTGTGTGTGTGTGTGTGTGTGTGTGTGTGTGTGTGTGTGTGTGTGTGTGTGTGTGTGTGTGTGTGTGTGTGTCCGTCCGTCCGTACAGCAGACTGCTCGTCTTGTGCTCCCTTTTTCATTCATCTCTTTCTTTTCTTGGTCTGATAAATTAAATGTAACTTTATAGATGTCGCTTGTGAGTATGTAATGTGGGCCAGGAATTTTCAAATCTCACACGTTACACACTTGCGAAATCTATTCATTAACTAATGGTGCTTGTTGTAATGTATTGATAAATCATCATCAACGGCCTGTGACGTGTCGACTTACGTAAGCTCTCCACAAATCTCGATCTTCCACAATAAATGGTCTTGCCCCGCCATGTGTGTCTGTGTGTTTGTGTTTGTGTGTGTATGCGTATCTGTGTAGAAACCTCTTCTCATGTCTCGTCCCGTGGAGAGTAGATACAGTTTAGTAGTCTAGCTCCAGTTTGGGCTGATCGTACATTTCCCCTGACTCACAGGATTTACTTAAGCAAGGACTAGTAGGGAGAATGAAACAATCAACAACCAGATCCAAGATTAATGGACTACCTTTTTTATAGTTAGAGAATATTTATTAGTGGACATGCAATATGTTTGGTTCAGATGAACATACGTAAATGTATGCACGCTATGTTTGTTCTAGAAGTAAAACCATACCAGATTTCGGTATTGATTTTCTTTCAGGTTGATAAGTTAGAAGAAATTGGTTGTTGAGTTTTTTGTTTGTTTTTTTTTGTAATCAAAAAGTGTCTTACACTGATTTGATGTTTTATTTGGTTATGTTTTTTGTAGATTGTAGTAATGCAGAGTAGAGGCCCATAACCCACTGTTTGGATCCACATTAAAAGATTATAGTTAGAAGCAGTAGTGCTTTTAATTTTCTTGTGGTCTGTGTTCCAACCTGGTGTTTACTGTTGTTGCTAGATGTCACTGTTATAAAGATTATAGAGAGCTGCTGTAAGAGGTCGACAACACATAGACCTACACATGTCTTATATAGACTTCATCAACGTAGACGTCAGTGGTTACATGACCGGCTTTCTACATTTCTCCAGGAAATTAGTCGTATCATTGTGGGTTGGACTGATGTCTATTTCTGCCTAGTTCACTCCTTATGAATAATAGAGCCATGGCTGATTTTTTTCTGGAGAAATACCATATGAAGAAGAGAACTCGCCCACTTGTCTTATATCTTTATTATCATTCAGGACTCGAAACCAAGCCTTAATATTCCCTAGACACAACATTCATATATTCTATATCTAATATCTCACACAATCAAATGAACAAATATTATAATGTAAAATTCCTTTCACTGAGCAATGAAACTGCGGAGGATAACACGGAACTAAACAAATAACACGATGTCCCTAGCAGGCGAAATAACGTCCTTCTGTTTAAAATGAGAGGTCTCATTAGGCGAGATACCGGGTGTAATTTTAATGACTGTACAGTGTTTGAAAATATTGCCGGTGCAGGTTTTGTATTTACCTATTATGCTGCATGAACTTTTCAGAGAGTGAATACAAAACTTGGACGTCTAGAAATATCTGCATGCATGGCGACTTGTGACGCAGAAGTTACCGGATTTTTTTGCCTTGTTTTCTAATGACTGCCGTTTCCATCGATGATGAACTGTATTTCCGTGGAGGACTTTTGTGGTGGCATTCTGGCAACGGCATTATGCACAGTGAAATTTTTTTGTTTGTTTGTTTACATCTGCTGGAGGTTGTTTTGTTGGGGAAACTACATTTCGGAGAAAAAATGGCGTGGCTGACTAGAAAACATCTAGAAACGGAACAACATCTAGAAATATCGAGACTTTGTAGGCTAGCATCTGGTTGGGATAGTGACTGCCGCTTCTATCAAGGGTGAGCTACATACTACATGTTTCGTAGAGTACTGTTGTGTTGGCATTCTGGCGACGGCATTGTGTACAGTGACAGCTTTTGCATCTGTCTGAGATTGTTTTATTGCGTGAACTGCATTTCGGAGATATAATGACGCGGATGGCTAGAGAATGTCTAGAAACGGAATACCAACATATAGAAACACCTAGACCTTGTTGGTGAAAATCTGGTTGGGAAAGTGACTTGAAAGTGACTTGAAATGAATGAATGTTGCGTGGAGGACTTTTGTGGTGACAATCTGGTAGCGGCATTATGCACATGTGTGCCTGAGCGGGCTGTTGTTTGTCGAGACTCCTGTCTTTTCCACTTTTCACATGGGGCAGTGAGGTACATTTTATGTGATATTCACTAGCACAGGAACGGAGCATAATGGGAACAACCCATTGCTGTGATGTTGGAACCGCGACTAAAATGAACTGAACTAAAATCAAGTGGCAGTGAACATGATAATATGAAAGATGAGGATACAGAAAACAAAATATGGAATAGCATATCACATAACATGCGTGCATTCAACTCTCTCTCTCTCTCTCTCTCTCTCTCTCTCTCTCTCTCTCTCTCTCTCTCTCTCTCTCTCTCTCTCTCTCTCACTCTCTCTCTCACTCTCTCCCTCTCTCTTTATTTTTCTTTCACACACACTAACTCTCTCATTCTCTTTCACTCACTCTCTCTATCTCATTGTCTCACTCTCTCTCTTACTCTCTCTCACACACACTCACTCGCTCTCACTCTCTCAAACTCTCTTTTACTATATCTCTCTCTCACACACACACACTCTCTCTCTCTCTCTCTCTCTCTCTCTCACTTTCTTTGTCTCATACTTACTCTCTCACGCACTCACTCACACTCTCTTACATGCTCTCTCTCACTCTCTCACTCAAACATACATAGTGAAAAATGATAAAAGTAGGTGACTTATGGAGGACAGACAGACAGACAGACAGACAGACAGACAGACAGACAGACAGGCGAGCGGGCGGGTGGGCGGACGGACGGGCTGAAAGAAAGAAAGAAAGAAAGAAAGAAAGAAAGAAAGAACGACGGACGGACGGACGGACGGACGGACGGACGGACGGACTGACGGACAGAAAGAAAGAAAGAAAGAAAGAAAGAACGAAAGAAAGAAAGAAAGAAAGAAAGAAACAGACAGACAGACAGACAGACAGAAAGAGACAGACAGACAGACAGACAGACAGACAGACAGACAGACAGACAGACAGACAGACAGACAGACAGACAGACAGACAGACAGACAGACAGACATTAGTCATTCTAACAAATTCGGTTGAGGCTCTCACTGTCAGTCTGTGATTGTATTACTAGCTAGTCGTCCTTCCCTACTTCTCGCCTCACAGAGATAACACTGTTGGTATAATAACAGAATTTTACAGACTTTTTAGGGTTCTCTAAATCATCTAATCTTACACCGTGTGTTTTCTGTCAGTACTTAAAGGGCAGTCCTTTCTGTGCGACATTGTGGAGTGGTTGAGTGGGAGGGGGAAGAGATCATTTTGTATGAGTTTGTGTAAATTTGTGTGTGTGTAAATCCAAAATTGATAAAATCAGCGGTTCTCTGAGAGCGTTAAAGTATTGGTGCACTATCTGGGTCAATGAATGACATGAAGTTGATCTTAAGAGGCTCCTGGCTGACTGAGGTTTGTCAGGCTAGGTGTCTTTTGAGATAACACCCTATTAGCGTTATAGTGTTCGTGCACACGAAATGTTCAGTCAATTTTGGTTTTGTTTTTCTTCATGTCTCAAACTTTGAACACTAGTTTCACACACACACACACACACACACACACACACACACACACACACACACACACGCACGCACGCACGCACGCACGCACGCACGCACGCACGCACGCACGCACGTGCGCGCGGTCTCACACGCACGCACCTTCACACACACAGAGCCATGATTTGGACGGTTCATTTAATCATCATAATCATTATGTGTCATGACGACAAGCGTGGGCGGTCATGTTTCACCATTTCACACGATCATCAGAGTCGTGGATCAGCTCTATGTCCTTGTCCCGGCCATGCCACGTGGTCAAGACATCCACATATTTACTTCTCCGCCTTCCCTACGTTCTCTTCACCTTAATCTTGTCAGTTGTCACCAAGTTCTCTAATTTATTTCTTCTTATAACGTGTCCAAAAATGTTGACTGTCTTCGCCTAATTTCTCTAATCAGTTTTCGGTTTTCATTTGTTTCTTGTAGGGCTTGCGCATTGATTTTCTGTCTGCCCATGGTATTCTTGGAATTTTCATCAGAAGCCACATTTCCACTGCCATTAGATGTTTTTCAGCTAGTCTACTCATTTTCTACGCTAAACACCCATACACAAGTATATTAAGTTAATGGGAGGCAATTATTGTGTTTAAATGCATATCTACTCGTGTGGGAAGGAGCCACGGTATGGAGCAACGGTAACGCATTGGTATTTGTATGAATCTCTGTCAAAGCCAGAACAATTTTTATTTAAAATGCGCCTGGCTCCCACACCCACTCAGCCTAAAATGGTACCAAGAATTGTATGGAGAGTAAAGGCTGTCTCCATTAATTTGACCACGTTACACATACAGTGCGGAATGGTCTGGCATCAAATATCCATTAGCCTCACAGGACTCTTCTGTGACCCGTTTGCATTTGGATGTTTGTGCTGTTCTGAATTTCGTAGTTTGTTCATAGCGCTGAAAAGAACTGAACGTCGTCGTTTGTTCATGGCTCTGAAAGGAACTGGACACGTAGTTTGTTCATGGCGCTGAAAGAAACAGAACGTTGTAGTTTGTTCATGGTGCTGAAAGGAACTGGACGTCGTAGTTTGTTCATGGCGCTGAAAGGAACTGGACGTCGTAGTTTGTTCATAGCGCAGCATTTATAGTGGCCCTTAAAGCCGAACTCAAAGCACATATCACCGTGTGAAGGTGACCACCTATAGTTTACAGGGACGCGGTTACTGGTGTTGTTCTGTTGGTGTTGTTTGTTTGTTTGTTTGCCCGACACAGAGAACACTAGCATGTTATTGCATTAGTTCATAAAGTTAATAATTAATTATAACACTCACGGAATTAAATTTTAAATACATTTTAGAAAAAAACAAAAAAAACAACAAGAGTTAAATTATAATGCTCGAAATAGACAATTGTTAAATTTGGTGAAATCAAGCAAAAAACAAGAGTTAAATTATAATGCTCGAATTAGACAATTGTTAAATTTGGTGAAATTAAGCAAAGATTCGATCATAATGTTAACAACAGGCATACAGTCAGTGAAATTTAATATACATTATAATGCACTTAGAACGCAGGCAGCCCTTACAATTTTGTTATTAAAATTATAATAATTTCATCAGAATATTAATTGAAAATAGACGTTTAATTATTATTATTATTATTATTATTATTATTATTATTATTATTATTAGAGCTCTGCGGTGCACCGGGGTTTAATGGACTTGCGCTTAAACATCCGGCGGGATTACAGTGAAGTAGCGGGTTCATACCCTACACCGGCCAGCTGAACTTCAATGGCAAGCTATGAACGTAAAAAATTGCCTAGTAAATCAACCTCGGGTTGGGGTTGATCGAAACGTCCTGCAAAGAACATGCAACATTTATTGTTATTGTTATTATTTTATTATTATTACTCGTGCACATTTAGACATCAGTGTGAATATATTCCAAGAAGTAAGCAGTTACCTAGAGCTTGCCTACCAATGGGGCTGGTATATATGGAGAATGCTTCCTCTGTTCCGCATATGTTCGACACTGCTGCAACAAATGTTTAGCTGTCATCTTACTTCATCAGTATCGCTTATCTGT
>JACEFZ010027695.1:45000-47500 GCA_014155875.1 Cepaea nemoralis | reverse complement strand
ACCAGCTGGTCAAGTTAGAACAGTCGAAGACTTCGATCATCCCTCAAGGGAAGGCAGGGACAGTCCATAGCATTTTCCGTCAAGCAAGGGTGGCTTCCATAATTGCAGGGCCGACACATAGCGCCCTGGTGCTGGGCTCACCGAGGGAATCGTCACGTCGTGCTTATGGCTGCTTTAAATCCTCACTTCAATATATTGGGCATTTCGTTCGCCCCGGGCCGTTCACGCACAAACCAGACCGGTCTGCAGACTGTATCCACTCAGCGAGTTTTCGTTTCAGACATGTGCTTTGTCGTTGTGCCCATCAGAGCTGTTCCAAGCACGACGGACATTCGGAAAACTACCTAGCCAGAGCTGTTCCGAACAAGAGCGGCATTCGGAAACTAGGTAGATTTTCCTAGCACGAGGGAAGACTAGTTAGAGCTGTTCCGGTCACGAAAGACATTTCACTCGGACTTAATTGCGTAGTCTTCTTCTTCAGCATTCCGAGCCATTGAGGTTCTTTGCTGCAAATACAATCTGTCTCCATTCGTCTCTCTGGTGGACCTTCTCTTGCCAGTCGTTGATTCCAAGTGCTTGTAGGTCTGTATGTATATTATCTCTCCACCGCCTTCTTGGTCTACCTCGGGGTCTACGGTCATTTATTTCCTGAGTGTAAGCGAGTTTTGTTTCCCTATTATCTTCCATTCTTTCTATATGCCCCAGCCATTGTAGTCTATTAGCCTTCATGATACCAGTGATTAGCGGGGACTTAAACAAATCATAAATGTCTTTGTTACTTCTTCTTTTCCACTCTCCACTTTGTGTATCCCTAATGGGTCCAAAGATGCGTCTTAAAATTTTGTTCTCAAAGGTTTGTAACAAGGCTTCGTCTCCTTTCGTTGTACTCCAGGTTTCAGAGCCATACAGCACAACTGGTCTGATCAGTGTTTTGTATATTGTGATTTTGGTGTTACGAGATAGCGCCTTTGATTTTAGTAGATGTTGTAGTGCATAGTATATCTTATTTCCAGAGTTGATTCTAGTTTGTATTTCTTCCCTTATGATGTTGGAGCAGTTGAAGATTGTACCCAGGTATTTGTATGTTTCCGTTCTTTTAATGGTCATATTATCTATTTGTATGTGGCCAGAGTTTTTAGCCATTCCGTCTCTTGAAATTACCATATATTCTGTCTTATCTTGGTTGATAACCAGCCCCATCTGTTGGGCTTTTTCCTTTAAGTGAGTCAATATTTCTAATGTCTTTTGTTCACTTTGCCCTATAATATCTATATCATCTGCATAACCAAGCAGCTTGGATGTTCCTCCAATATCACATTCCTCCTTTACCTTCCTTACAACTTTCTCTAGAGCCAGATTGAAGAGTAGCGGCGATAGTGCATCACCCTGTTTCAAGCCAGATGTTATTTGGAAGGGGTCTGATTTCCTGCCTTTATATGTTACTATATTATAAGTATCTTCCATGCATAGTTTGGTCATGTTAATTAACTTCCTTGGTTATCGAGGCTCATGTATTTGTTTCGTAACAAATTAATTGCGTAGTGCCATTTTTATTTTGCCGCCCGTAGGCTGGCACTTTCGACTTCAGTGGGCATTTTTAATGAGGTTAGCCTTCCTCGGGTTTCGAGATAAGTTAGACTCTTATTTCGACTTCCACACAGCAAGCTTTTGCTTCGGGCTGCCATGTAATGGATTCGCAAGCCAAGCGTTCCATTTAGTGTCAATGAGGCAATTTTTTTTGCCTTTGATTACACTCACTCCATGAGTACAGTTTCAGATTTTCATCGGAACGTGCGACCGAGGTGTTTTTCCACCTTGAGTACTCGCTCACGAGATAGGCTACATGTGCTGCCGGCTCAGCACCTTGCCTCCGTGCGTATGTGGGCGAGAAACGGCCAGGCCCTCTCATCCGGGGATCCCTCATATCCCCCAGCTAAGAGCCACCGAACGAGTATCTGCACCAAGCATGTAGCGTGCTCAGCACCTCATCTCAATTTTGATGTAGTTATGTATCGGCCAGGCTCTCACATCCGAGGGTTTATGGCTTAGAGACATTCAGTCATACCTCTCGGCTGAGAGCCTTAGAAGGTTGTGTCCAGACAGATTATTGGCATCGTTCGCCTGATTTAGACTGCTATCCTCAGTCTACCTGCAGAGCAGCAGGTTGTGTTTCTCTTAGTCTGGTCCCTATCCCAAGAGCTGTGGAGACACATCGGGGGAGGAATATGTATATGAACACTTGGTGTTTGTACTTATCAACACATGCAGGGGAAGATTGAGAACTTATATAAAATGATCAGAGTGACACGAAGTCGTTTGATTTAGCAAATAATTTCAGGAAGGCATATACGTGTTCGATGCAACATCGTTCTAAAAGGTTATCTGAAGTTGTACTGTAAGGAACGTTAGATTCTTAAAGAGAACGCTAGTTGACAAGGGAAATAGGTATTCTTTAATAAAAAGATAAAACGTTAAGCAAGGATTACCTCTTATCAAGGCT
>JACEFZ010027695.1:0-40000 GCA_014155875.1 Cepaea nemoralis | reverse complement strand
TGGTGTGATTAGGTTTCACTTAGATGTGTTAGCTCCAGGTCATTACAGCATTCAGTACCATAAAAACAAAACACACTCACACACACACACACACGTACGCACGCAATCACACACACACACACACACGCGCACACACACACACACACACACACACACGTATAGCAGCAGGAGTCTTATGTGGATATGAGCAGTGTTAGGACCATCACATTTTTAGGCCTAAGTGTGCGGGTATGATGATGATGATTGCTGATGCTGATGAGTGGGCTGGTAAATAGGTGGCCAGACTGTCCCCACTGTAACGAACGAAGAGAGCTGAACTCGAACCCTTTTTCGATCGCGCTCATAATATTGCTAGCCTAACGTCTTAATAGTTAAACCAGACGGGCCAGCTATTCAGTGCCATATACGAAGATAATTGTCTATACGATATCAACATCACGTGACATGTCAAAATAGCGTAGACGGTATTAACTCTTCGCAGATCTCAGTCCTCGCTGTTCTGGATCAATTCTATTGGTGATATTTTTCCACAACATCACCTTAGACCACCGAACATCATCTCACCCTATTTGTATTTACCTCTTCTACTCGTAACGTTGTTTTTCAATACATCTCTTCCCGCTATATGATCAAAGAATACTATGCGCCCGTTTCTTACTGTTGTGTGAGGCAATGCGCATAGCAATATGTTTCCGCGTAAAGACAACCTGTGCAGTAGTAATGATGTTTTCCGATGACTCTATTTTCTTAATATGAGCATATACTTTGAACGCAGTGGTGACTACATCGAAAAATGATACATTTGTTCTTTACTGTGTCAGAATATATTCACACACACACACATACACACACACGCACGCACGCACGCACACACGCACGCACGCGCGCACACACACACACACATACATACACACACACACACACATTTAGGTTTTCATTTGAAGCCCCCCTCGTATCATTCTCATTTCAGGTCGAACTATTTTCTTTTCGCGGGATCTCCCTCAGCGTGTCGCGACTGACTACAACAGTTCTGTGTTTAATAACGAAGACACAAACGATAGATTGTACGGTTTATTGCCTGGCATATTTCGCTGCATCTCATCAGTTACATACTGCAGAATTCACACAACATAGAGTAAAATAACTAGGTGCATCATTCAAGCCGACATATACACATGTTCGCACAATAATGTCAATTGTCTACCAGGGTAATTTTAAACTGACTATCATTTCTTTCTGTTTGCACAAAACTGGCCTAATCATGATGACTTCTGCAATCTTTAAAAAGCGACTATTTTGATTATTAAACAACACACGAAAAGCGCTGTCTCTATCAACTACATGACCGGTTTCCAAGACGTGCCGTGCAATGGACGACGCCGGAAGTTTGTAATTATGGTGTGTCGGCCTTCCCATGATCTCATCGCCTGCGTGTAATGTCCTGTCAATCCAGTTGGGAATGTGTTCAACGACCCTGCTGTGTAACTGCCGTTCTGTTCTCCTGGATGCAATGTGTTTATTATTTATGTCCAAAGTATCCAATAAGTCCACCAGTTCCATTGTATCTCTGAGTATTTTTGGATCAAACAAGTGTCCTCCTGACGAGATGCAGCGAAATATGCCAATCAATACATCGTACAATCTATGGTTTGTGTCTTCGTTATTCAAATTAACTACGGGAAAATATTGTTTTGAAGTTCTGTTTTGGTTCGCTAGTCTTCATTGGCCTGCCGCCTGCCTCCGTTTGACTTGATATTCTTAAAGTCAGAGCTGCGGAATCCCATCCATCCGTTGAGTCATTTACTCGTCCTGACTCCTGGAGGACGCTCAGGAGGTTGGCATATTCCATTGCTCGCCGTTACCCGCAACCACCAAACCCGCAAGCCTGTCTGATGTTCGTTTCCTCTTAGAACCACGTGTCCTTTCACAAAAATGGCAGATATTAGCTAGCCTTGACTTCTTCAGAGAATCATGCCATTGCTTTCTGGCTCAGCACATCTTGATCTACCTTAGTGTACTCATGAGTAGTGTAATGTCCTAACTATATAATATTTCTGGTTGGCAACCATCTAGGTCACAGTATAAATACTTATATGTGGGTTATACCACCCATAGCAAGACGTTATAAAACGGACCTCATTTGACCTCATTTTTCAAATCTCGCGCGCTTTGATACGTAACTACTTCCGGTTATTGGTGTTTAACAAGTTAAACTTTAAGAATTAAAAGTTACCTTACATACGAGATAATGTATACAAAGTTTTTTTAAAAATATTTTGTTTTATATTTTTCAATTGACAATAAAAGACAGCGGATATTAGTAGTCTCTAGTGGAGGGAGTTTAAACACTATCATCATACGGTGTTGGATCGTTAGATGAAAACCTTAAAAAGTAAATATGGCCGGTATTATTGGTTGTAATGGATATGGCTTAGTGTCATTCATTGTTAAGGGGTGGGTAAGTGGTGGAGTAGCTATATAAGTAATTCCGCTCGTTGTTAAGGGGCGGGCGGGTGGTGGAATTGCTAGATAAATACATACAGTCCTTATTAAGAGACAGAGGAGTTACTAGATAACTGCTCCAATTCGTTGTTAAAAGGTGGGTGAATGGAGGCTGGGTTATATAAGTTATTTCGATGAACGCCGTGGCTGAGAGTGGAGCCGGGGTGGCAAAGTGGTTAGCGAGAAGGCAGATGTGGCAGGTGGTATGAATCGGATGGGTCTGAAGAGGAGATTCGAATTCAGTGGTCGACGTGGCTGAAGTGGAGCAAGAATGGCATCGGGTTTGACATAGTAGTCGGCGTAGCAGCGGGTACGACACAGTGGTCACTGTGGTACCATAGCTGAGTGTATGACACAGTGGTCGGCGTGGCGGAGTGTATGAGACAGTGTTCGGCGTGGTAGAGTGCACGAACTAGTGAACGCTGTGGATGAATTTATGATCCAGAGGTCTTTGTGGCAGAGTGTTTGACACAATGGACATCGTGGTTGAATATATGACCCAGTGGTCGGCGTAGCTGAGAGTAGGGTTCATAGGGCGGCAAGGCAGATGGTAATAAACGTATTTTATGTCTCTCTCTCTATCCCTCTCCCTCCCTCTCTCTCTCTCTCTCTCTCTCTCTCTCTCTCTCTCTCTCTCTCTCTCTGAGTTTTACCACTCGTTACCTCTCGTGCATTAGCAATGTTTTTAGGCCAAAAACTAGAAGCACTGCGAAACTGGGACGACCAAGTGAAAAACATTGAGGAAAGCCCCGGGCAAGTCTTCTGCTCTAAAAATCTACTTAATATCGTAGTGATCGAAGCGGCCTCTGATAACACTTGTGCAATAGCCATGATTCTTAGGTCAAATCCAGAAGCACTACAAAACTGGACCAAGGGAAATACATCAAAGACAACCCTGGTCTGTCTGTCTGTCTGTCTGTCTGTCTGTCTGTCTGTCTGTCTGTCTGTCTGTCTGTCTGTCTGTCTGCTCTAAAAATCTACTTAATATCGTAGTGATCGAAGCGGCCTCTGATAACACTTGTGCAATAGCCATGATTCTTAGGTCAAATCCAGAAGCACTACAAAACTGGACCAAGGGAAATACATCAAAGACAACCCTGGTCTGTCTGTCTGTCTGTCTGTCTGTCTGTCTGTCTGTCTGTCTGTCTGTCTGTCTGTCTGTCTGTCTGTCTGTCTGTCTGTCTCTGTCCGCCCGTCCATCGATCAGTCGATCTAACTATCTGTCTGTCTGTCTGCTTGTCTGTCTGTCTGTCTATCTATCTGCCTACCTATCTGTCTGTTTGTCTGTCTGTCTTTCTGTTTGCCTGCCTGCCTTTATGTCTGACTGTATTCTACGTACCTACCTACCTACTTACCTACCTACCTGGCTGTCTGTCTGTCTGTCCATCTACCTACGTACCTACCTACCTACCTGTCTGTCTGTCTGTTTGTCTGTCTGTCCACATCATCGATATCGTGTATGAAATGACCAGTATCTGCCGTATAGAAACACCGGTCTCTGACAACAGTAACTAGATCACCGTGTGGCAAGTCGATAATGGTAGGCTGGACTTTTATAAATCTTTCACATTTTCGTTATCGCCAAATCGGCATGCGGTTATCCTAACAATACTAGTATAATACAGGGGATATATGGTGCTACACGCATATAACTGATGAAAAAATCAACAAAACATTTCTTAATATATCATGGTAGGCTGGGTCGACCTGGGATGGAGATGGCATTTGAACTTTTGAACACAACTCTATGGTGTTAGCGTAATAATTTTTGTAGTAGTGTGTATTCGTATGGAAAGTGTCAAGTCATTACGAAAAATGCATGTATCCATTTACATGGGTTTACATTTACATAAAGCGATGGACTTGTCGCTGCTGATTGGACTAATTTCCCAACCTACTGGAGACAAATCGTATGTCCCTTATCCTACTTGTTGCTTTTTTAGGCAATGAATATGGTCATCGACCAGGATGGTCACTACTAAGAAGGATATTAATGACAAACTATCTTCTTTACAGATGCCTATTAAATTATGATTCTACTCAGAATTATAATGAGAAGAATAAGAAAGACAATAAATGATGAAAATTTGTGAAGAGCCGCATAGATGTGTGGAAGAAAAAGGGACACAATAGGCAAGATATACATTACGAACACTAAAAGAAAGATCACAATAGAAGTGAAAAGTGGATAATTGTATATACTTGGGTACATTTATAACATCATATGATAGGTACACACAAGAGCTTAATTACAGAATAGAGCAAACAAAAGCTGTATTTCAAAAAATAAAATGTATCTGATGCAATAAGTCACTATCATTGAGTGAAACATAAAATTTCAACAATACAGTATTGTGAGGTTTATTTACAGGGGTTACATTTGTTAGAATGTAACACCCACTTAAGAGGAATTTAATTATCTGAGGAATATTATCAGGGTATGCCCAAAGGGGATGGGTTCCTATCCTCTATCAAGATCACCTTCTAGAAGCTAAATTTTATGGCTCGTTCCCCCACGAGAAGATACTAAGGATGTGTTCGTATCTACACGAATTAATGAAAAATATAGATATAAGTTTAAGCTTCTTGGGAAGGTGTGGAGACCACGGACTGTTGCCACTATCCCAAAATTGGATGCCCTTTTCTATCACTGGGGAAAAGGTGCTAGTGTGCAGGTGTCCGCCCTCATGCGGTCTTAAATTATTATTATCTTTGATATAACTTACACAAGTATGTGATGGACCAGACCACAATATCATGACAGAACATTCACAGTATAAACAGGCACATACAGTGACATCACATAATATTTATGTTTACAAACATTCTGTAAGAATCAATCAACAAATGGTCTGGTAACATAAGTGTAATAAATCAAAAGAATATGATAACAAAATATTATTTTCACATAGAGTACATCTCTGAAGAAAAATTGACATATATGTTCACCTGAAATGCTTACTGAGGTGAATGCATAATGGTGGAAACAAAAACAAACCCAAGTGAATCATTCAGTATACACCACAAATGGATATATGTATCCTAAGTAACTAAAACATAAGTAAAAGGATATTGTTATGTCTTGTGCAGCTGATATCAGCCGGTAGGTACTTTGGTGTATCTGGAATTCTACTGGATGAAAGTCTCTTCCATGGAGTCAGTTCTCTAGCAGAGGGTCATCTCTTATGTGAGTGAGGGATGGTAAAGTTCTTCAGTTAGGATCATCAGGAATTCTCAGTGGGTTCATGGGTTACATGGGTGAGATCTTTGAAGGATGGGGGTGGTGGATGATGCAAGGAAATGGGCTGTACTAATATTTGGGCTGGCAAAAGATGGACATGACATACAAGTTTACCGCCCTCAGCAACCAAGTCCGCATCTTCACAACAGTAGGCTTTCAGTTACACCGCCCATCTGACGGTCCAAACAAAATACAACTTCATAAGCATTTTGCTAAAATATATCAGTAAATCATAAAACATGTCAAGAAACAATCAAGAAAAAAAAAAGAAAAAAAAGAAGAGAATAAGACAATAAGAGGGGGAAGAATGTGTCCACTCAAATGGTGAGATCACCTCCCTCTTATCTGTATAGATGGCATTCTTTCCATCATCTCATGCTGTAAGGTCCTGATGGGATTAACTCTTGGTGCAACCAGGACAATAAATTAAGATAGTCACACTTTAAGACCAGGGAGTCTGATTGTGACCAGGTTATCCGGTTGTGTCAAACAAAGTAAGTTGATTCAAAGTCATCAAGGATGTAACAGACATGTTGGGATGAAGGCAGGTTGTGGTAGAGGCATGTTGTGAATAAGATAAAGGCATATTATGATGAAGGTGGGTTGAGATAGATGCCTACTATGGTAGATGCATGGGAAGGGTGAATGTAGTGCCACTTCCTAGTAAGCCAGAGCTAGGTTGAGACTGTTGCTTGATAAGACAGGGTGTGTTGAGATGGATGTAAGTGGAGTTAATGGTCAACCTTATAACATCATCATCATCGCTGTCATCATCAGGTGCCTGTAAATAAGCTCATACCCCTTTCACTGGGATCATCTTAGATTTCAAATGCCTATCAACATCATCATCATCATCAAGTATTGAGAGTTAATTGTCCACCATATAATCTCATCATCATCATCATCATGTATTGATACAACTGCCTTTTATATATCAGAGGGAAAGATTATAGCTTTTCCTCCCGACACCACAGTATCTTCCTTAACCATCAGTCCATTTTACAACAATCACAATAAGAATATATTTATCTCCTGAGTTTATGTGAGTGCCTTATAAGAGTTATGTATTTAGCATAAGCACTGATTTAAACAAACAGGTATGGTCATTCCCCGCAGTCTCTTCTAAAGCAAAGGGCTGGAGGACGACATTGTTAAACCACCCAAGATTGCAGGTTATCTCATGCACATAGTCAGACATGGGCTGTTTTAGAATCATATTTCAGAACATAAATGGCATGCCCTTGACCGTAAGAACCACCTAATCATCATGTGAATGTGTGTAAGGTTGTTGGTGTGTGCAACGTCCGGCTAACATTTGGGTATATGGTGCAACTCTTATTAATGAGCATTTATTCTCAGAACAAACATGACAATTTCACAAAACATATTCAGGGGGAAAATGTGAATAAAAGAATCACAAGATATATACATCCCTACAGGTGTGAGTCAGTGTACATGGTTTTAAAGAGATAGACTCTTAAGCTACATTTCCTCTGTAAAATCATCAATGTCTAGCAAGTACATTTGAAAAGTACATTATTCATATATTGAGAAAAGTAGTTATATACAGATTGTAACAGAATATAAGGGAATATTCTTCATTGGCATATTGTCACAAAATATACAGAAATCTTCTTTTAGTCGCATATGTAACAGAATATAAAGAGATATTCTTTAGTAGCACATGTTAACAAAATATAAGAGATATTCTTTTGCTAGCACATGGTAACAGAATGTAAGAAAATATTCTTTAGCCGCATATGTAAAAGAATGTAAAGGAATATCCTTTAGCCGCATGTCGTAAAAGAATGTAAGAAAATATTCTTTAGTAGTAAATGGCAACATAATGTCTAGCTGAAGGTTCTAACTAGGCTAGTGCAGTAAACAGAAAACATGGCGCTTGTTTTCATTCCCACAGGAACACAAAATTAGACTATGATCATTTGTAAACATTTTAAACAGTACATCGGTATTATTATGAATATAAACATTGATTCGCCACACAATGAAAGCTGAGCCTGCCCAAGGACTAGAACACTGCTTCGCTTCAACGCACCAGGTGGTGAACAACTTAGAATGTTTTAACTACAACTCATCCCCCCCCCAACCAATTGCGCCTAGAGTGTCTGGCTGTCTCACCCGGCTTTAGGCAATGGCTCTCATTGGTTTGGATCGCCTGCTGAGCGACGCGGGTGTATGGCGTGCGGAAATGGTCATAAATCTGAAGTCGAAGGCCGTGAGGTGGCTGGAAATATTCACAAGGCTCCCATCCAAAGACAGTTCTTACCGAGGAGAACTGGTAGAACAGACACTCACGGGTTTCCGACTCCTCTTCTGATGCTTCCTTTCTCCCATGTTTGGTACTGTCTCCTCCTCCAATGATTCATCCGGAACAGGATGTCGACTCAAGAAGTCTGCTCCCACATTAAGTTTCCCAGGTACATACTCAATTTGGAAAGAATATGGATGTAAGAGCAACGACCATCTCATGAGCCTTGCATTCAAGTTTCTTGATGCTGCCAGGAACATTAAGGGTTGATGATCTCATTGTACTACAAAATGTTTTCCGTACAGATACGCCTGAAATTTCTCCACTGCCCATACCAGCGCGAGGCATTCCTTTTCGATAACTGGATAGTTCTTCTGAGCCGTATTCAGCTTCCTACTTGAATATGCAACTGGAAAGAGTTCTGATTGGTCATCTTTCTTCTGAAGCAGGGTCGCGCCCACTCCTATGTTGCTTGCATCCTTTCGAAGCGTGAAGGTACGGTTGAGATCTGGCAACTGAAGAACTGGTTTATCAGTCAATGCTTTCTTGAGAGCTGTATAAGCCGCTTCACATTCAGCTGACCATTTGACTATCTCTGGATTTCCTTTCCTAGTAAGATCAGTTAAAGGAGCAGTCAGAGAGTTAAAGTCCTTGATGTATCTTTGGTAGAATCCACACAAGGATACGAATGATCTAACATCCTTCTTGGTTCTTGGGCGTGGTGACTTCTGGAGTTTCTCAACATTGCCTTCATGTGGAATCATGAATCCTTGAGAAATCTTATGACCAAGAAAATACAGCTGTTTGAATCCTATCTGACACTTCTTTGGCCTTGCTGTCAATCCGGTTTCTTTTAATCGTTTGAATAGAAGATGCAGAGCTTCTACGTGTTGATCAAACGTCTCAGTTGCTATTAAAATGTCATCCATGAAATTGCTAATTGCAGGATGATGTAATGGTTCAAGTAACTTCCTCATCATTCGTGTAAAAACACTGGGCGCATTACTTAATCCAAAAGGAAGAACATTAAACTCATAGTGCCCGTCAGGGACGCTGAAAGCTAACCATGGTCTAACTTCCTGTTTCACTGGAATCTGATAATAGCCCTTACTGAGATCTACCTTAGTGAAGAATTGCACTGAGCTGAGACGGGTGAAGGGTTGGTTCTGATCCGGTAGCGGTTCAGTTTGAAACTCAGTCATAACATTGAGCTGTCGATAGTCGATGCACAATCTATGTTCCCCACTTGGTTTTCTCAGTAACACCACACTTGCACTGTAAGGGGACTCAGATGGTGAAATGATTCCAGCTGAGAGCATTTGCTGTATTTCTTCCTTCAAAATGGGTTCTTTGGCATAAGGAACGGGATACGTTTTGGCACGCACAGGAGTAGGGTCTATTAACTTCATGTCAAACTCTACTAAATTTGTAAGCCCTGGCTTGTCCGTAAGTACATCTGCATGTGTAGCCAAAAGATCCTGGATCTGCTTCTGCTGATCTGGTTTTAATGTAGGACTAATATCCACATCCTGAAAAGTTTCTTTTGCTTGCAGAGGGTATTCTACTCCCATAGTGTTCCCATGATCCACTTCTGTAGCCACTGCCAAAGCCATCAGATGCGTTGTTACGGTGGTAGAGGGCCTTTCATTATATTTCCTTAAGAGGTTTATGTGATAAACTTTCAACTTTCCTCTGATGGAAATTTTGTAATTAGTACAATAAATCTTCTCTGCCACTACATAAGGTCCTTTCCATCCGATATGCAGTTTGTTCTGACTTGTAGGAAGTAGTAATAGCACTTTCTCTCCCACCTCCAATTTTCTATCCTTTGCCTTTCTGTTGAAGTAGCGTGCCATTTTACGCTTAGCTTGTCGTAGGTTGACAGACGCCAATCGCCATCCATGTTGTAGGCGGTTTTTCAACTCAGCAACATAAGAAGAGGCAGTCACCACTGTCTCGTCTACTTGATCCTCAGTCCATGTTCTAAGTAAATCTTCAAGGGGTCCCTTAATTGAACGTCTAAACAATAAAGTTGCTGGAGCAATCCCAGTTGAGTGATGAGGTACTTCCCTATATGCAAATAGAGCTGCAGGTATGTACAAATCCCAATCCTCTGGTTTCTCCTGGGCAAGTTTCCTCAGGATACTAAGAAGGGTGCCGTTCCAGCGTTCCACATTTCTATTCCCGGCCGCGTGATATGGACTTATGCAGATCTGCCTGGATTGAAAAAGCCTAAAAACTTCTTCCATCAGCTTACTTTTGAACTGTGATCCATTATCAGTTAGGATCCTAATAGGAAATCATAGTCTGGTAAAAATTCCAAGCAAGACTTCCGCTACATGCTTCGAATCGCTTGAATAAATTGGCACAGCTTCAGCTCACATGGAGCATGTGTCAACAAGCGTAAGAATAAATCGGTTCTTTCTCTTCGTCCGGTTGAGAGGTCCGACTATATCGACCCACACTTTTTCGAATGGGGTATCGAATACAGGCATTTCCCCGAGTGTTCCCCCCATTTCCCCCCAGTGTTTAGGAGCAACATTCTGGCATTGCGGACATGGTTTTACAAAACTTACTATGTCGGTTTGCATTCCAGGCCAGTAACAATGAGCTGAGATACGTTGTATGGACGCGTTAATTCCCGTGTGCCCAGAAAAAGGTTGACTATGTCCCATATCCAAGATTGGAGCTCTGTAAGCAGAAGGAACAACTAGCTGGGCATGTTCCTGTCCTCCTGTTCCTGCCCTTCGGTGAAGCAATCCATTCTTCATATACATCTCACCTTTGAGTGGGGGTGAGTGAGCTCTAGGCAGTTTGTTGAAACAAGGCGATAAAGTGCTATCTTCTTCAAATCCTCTGGGTGGGGATTATTTGGTATCGACTCTTCTGGAGCTGTTCTAGCTTGAAGTCTCGTCGTCATGGCTGAGACCATTCTAGGCTTTACTGGATCTCGTAAGAATAGATATCGACAACCAAGAATGACCGGGTAGATGGGATCTGAAAAGACTGCCGCCTTGATTTCCCCCTTCACATATCGCGATTTGATGCTCACTTTTGCTACTGGAAACGACATTGGAGTTATGTTTTTCAAGTATCCCTGTAGTTAGACTGTTTCCTCTGTTACCTGATCAGGGCTAACCAAAGAGGAAGACACAATCACGTCAAATTTCAGTCCCATATCATAGAGACACATGACCGAAACTCCGTTGTGTTTGACGGATTCAACAACCGGAATTCTGGAATAAGTGTCTTCGTGGTTTTCCAAAGAAGTTCCACCAGTGCTCACCTTCTTATGTTCCGGTTCTGTCAAACAAGCCGCAGCGAAGTTTGTTACAATATAGCACGCAGTCGACGCGTTACTATGTCCTCAAATCTATCGCTATTATCACGAAAACACATAAATTAATACTCGGGTCCTTGAGCTTGATGGGAGGTGCACATTAAACAACAATCCACGCAATCGCTGTGTGGTTCCGCTCTTAATATGTGTCACAGTTTTTCAATACGTTCTTGGGCATCCGTATCTGTAAAACATAGATAAGAATAGGATACAATAACAGAGTTATAAACATACAAATTATGAATAATAGCTCTGTATCCGACATATACCCCCGGTTACAACAGTCCACATATTACTATCGATAATGGATATGTAAACCCCGTAAGACACTTTCACTTTTTCATAAGAATACACACTACTACAAAAATTATTACGATAAAACCATAGAGTTGTGTTCAAAAGTTTGATTGCAAGCTCCATTCCAGGTTGACCCAGCCACCCATGATATATTAAGAAATGTCTTGTTGAATTCTCTTAAGTTAGATGTGTCTAGCACCTTATATCAACTGTATTATGCTAGTATTGTTAGATTAACTGTATGCCGACTTTGAGAAACATAACGAAAATATGAAAGATTTATCAAAGTCCAACTTACCATTATCGACTGGCCACGTGGTGATCTAGTTACTGTTGTCTGAGAACGGTAGTTCTGTACAGCTGATGCTGGTCATTTTATACACGATATCTGATGACGTTGAATTATGACTCAGCAGAAAATTATGCGCTGTCAGGACATGTCTAAGCATGATCAGGCAGTTTTGCAGATTTCAGATCACAATGAGTCATCCCCTGTTTTTTTCCAAAATGTGTCTGGACACGTTCAAGCACGTTCACCGCCGGCATCGCTTCGCTCTGAGTCATGTCAGGTCAAAGAAGTTCAGCGGTTCTAAAACTGCTGTGGGGATGGAGACTGTATATTTGTGTTACGTTTACACCTAGAGTTTATAAATGACTAATGGCCAATTGGCAGATACTGACGTCTCTTATATATGAGAGAGAGCACGCGTTACAGAGAGAGCCAGAGAGAGATATATATATAGAGAGATATAGAGAGACAGACAGAGAGGTCAGGGTTAGCCACGGTGTATTTAGCTTGCGCCAGTTTAGCAGTGCTTCTGGACTTGACAAAAGAATTATTGCTATTGCACGAGTGGTATCAGAGGCGGCTTCGATCACTACGATATTAATCTGATCTTTAGAGCAGAAGACATATCCTGGGCTTGCCTCGATGTTTTTCGCTTGGTCGTACCAGTTTTGCAGTGCATCTAGGTCTTGACCTAAAACATTGCTAATACATGAATGGTAACACCCAGAGAGAGAGAGAGAGAGAGAGAGAGAGAGAGAGAGAGAGAGAAAGAGAGAGAGAGAGCCATGCCGCCCTATGGCCCCTACCCTCAGCCACGTCGACCAATGGTCACACACTCAATCAGAGTGACCACAGTTTCATACACTTTGCCACCCCAGCATCTGGATCATACATTCTTTTGCGGCGATCACTGCATCTTACACTCTACAGCGCCGACCACTGTGTCATACACTCAGCCACGGCGACCACTGTATCATTCACTCATCCATGGTAACACTGTGTCATATCTGCTGCCACGCCGACCTCTGTGTCATACACTCACCCATGGTACCACTGCGCCATACCAACCGCTATTCCGGCTCCACTCTGCCACGTCGACCACTGGGTTCGAATCCGGTCTTTGGTCCCATCCGATTCATACCATCTGCTACGCCGGTCTCCTCGCTAGCCACTTTGCCCTCCCGGCTCCAACCTCAGGCATGGCGACCATCTAAATCACATATCTAGCCTTTCCTCTACTCAATCCCCCCCACCCTTAACAACGACAGGTAGCCTTTATCTAGCAACCCCTCCGTCTCTTAATAAGGACCTGACGTAATTATTTAGCCACTCCACCATTCGTCCACCCCTTAACAACGATCGGAATCACTTATCTAGCTACTCCACCACTCACTCACCCCTTAACTACGAATGATTTTAAGCCATACCCACTAAAGCCAATAATGCCGTTCGGCTTTACCTTTTTAAGGTTTTCATTTACCGATCTGACACCGTATGACGATAGTGTTGAAACACCGTCCGTCCACTAGAGACCACTAATAACCGCTACTCACCACTTAACATTGAATGGCACTTAGCTAAACCCGCTACAACCAATAATACTGGTCATCTTTACATTTCTAAGGTTTTCATTTAACGATCTGACACCATATGATGATAGTGCTTAAACCCCGTCCACTAGAGAACACTAATAACCGTTACATAAACCTTAACATCGAATTACACTAAGCCATACCCACTACAAGCAATAATACTGGCCATCTTTACATTTTAAGATTTTCATTTAACGATGTGACACAGCATGATGATAGTGTTTAAACCCCGTCCACTAGAGACCACTAATACCAACTATCTTTTATTTTCAATTAAAAAATAAAAAATTTTCAAAAAGATTTTGAAAAAAAATTATCTCGTATTTAATTTAACTATTTAGTTAAAGTTTAACTTTTTAAACACTCAACACCGGAATTAGTTAAGTACCAGAGCACACGAGATTTGAAAAATGAGGTCCGTTTTTTATTACGCCACGCTGTGGAACTACTCTCATGGAGTCGCTGAGAAAACATGCATTTTTTAATGTTTGTGTCGTAGTTTATCTCTTTCCTGTCCAAATTCTATAAATTAGAAAAGCAACACGCCACAGAAAATAAGAACTTGTGAATCTCTTATGTGGACAAAAGACTGATTCTTCTTCTTTTTCTTCTTCTTCTTCTTCTTCTTCTTCTTCTTCTTCTTCTTCTTCTTCTTCTTCTTCTTCTTCTTCTTCTTCTTCTTCTTCTTCTTCTTCTTCTTCTTCTTCTTCTTCTTCTTCTTCTGCTAACTTGAAGTATGTCCATAACTGCAATGTTGTCTCTTGCATGAATCTAACAGTCCTTTTTAGTTCACTCAGCGGTCCATAAAGTTGATCTTCCACTGTTGTCTCTCTTGGCCAGAAGGTTTTCCTGGATATGTTGTAGTTTGGGCAAGTCTAGGAGTATGTGCTCTGCTGTCTGTGACGCCAAACCACATGCGCACATTGGCTGAGTCACCAATCTTGAATTATTATACATGTGGTTGCGTAATCTATTGTGTCACTGTTCTAAGGCGCAGAATAATTACTTCTTCTGGTCTGTCCATAACGTGGTAATCGTCTTGAGCAGGTTTTGGTGGCCTTCTGACTGATGGGATCATTCTTTTCTGTTGGTGGTATGTAATGGACACATCAGGCTGTTCTTCTTTTGCTCCTTCAATAACCAAACGATCAGCTCTGTCGTTTCCGTGTACTCCACAGTGGGATGGTATCCACTGTATGGTGACCTTATGCTGACTGCTAAGTTCAGAAAGTAGTGTCCTTAGAACTGGCAATTTCCCAGACAGGAGCGCCTCGAGTTCTGATTTTGCATCTGTCAATAGCACCACAGGTTGTGTAACATGGCTGATATTTAGTAATTTCTCTGTTGCTATCTTGATTGCCTCAATTTCAGCATCATAGTTATGGCAGTACTTTCCTGTTGGAACTCTGGTCGTGTCCCTAGTATTATTTGGGTATTCTATGTACACTTCCGCTCCTCCATTTCGAACAGCATTTTGTGCCGACCCATCTGTGTAGACTCGGATCCAGAGGTCCTGTGGGTATTCTTCATCAAGGAAGCTGAGAGTGGTATTTCTGCGCTGTACACTGTTCTTTTCTTTCTTGTCAAATATTCCTCTCAGTTTTGTCTGGATTTGTAGTGTCACAAGGTGGTTATGATATGAAAGAGTGGCTTGATTGTGTCTAGAGTATGTCTTTGTGAATGTCGTGTTGGAGGACTGATCAACAACGATAAATCAACATCGAAGACCTGGCGACGCACATAATCTTTTAATTGGAACACAATTGATGATACACTAATCAGGAACACTTCAGCTTAGAACTATATCCACATATGTTGCATCTGCACAGTTACAGCACACTCCGAGAATACTTTAGCACAATACAATCTTGGTTGCGATTTCCTCCTCAGCCCAACACCGACTAACTGGCTAGTATCCTGAACATAGCCCAAACACTATCGCTGCTGACAGCTTGGCTAAGTCCCCAATCCTTAGCCTCAGAATTGCACTCACTGAAAGCACAAGGCGGAGTTCTCTCTCTAATTCCGCCACAATTCAACTCACAATCCCCGTTAAGTCTCCTTGACTTACCTCAACTCTACAACCGTACTAAGTTTTCCTCCCTTAGCCCCGGAATCCAACTACCCATCATCTGCAAAGCCTAGTGTATTTATTCACTATTGTCGGACCTCCCACGAACCACACAATTTACCCTTTTCAACCTCAATTATCAGTTCCCATGAAAATTACCTTTTGAATTTTCCTTTGTCTCTTATTCTGCTCTCACGTATTAGTATCTCATGAGTGACCTCTTAGCCCGGACGTATTCTAGCCAACTCTGTGTTGGGTCTTACCCATTGTTCTAGTCTCTTAATTGACTTCTCTGACCTCACATCCGCTCTACTCTCACGTATTTCCATGCGTCTACGTGACTAAGCCTGACATCTACGTGATGTATACTCTATTGTTTTTAGGGCCTCGTCTTTATCTTGAAATTCCTATATCCACCTTCTGACCTAACCCCCATCTAATTCTACTCTGACCCAGTTACCCCTGCTATTATTAACAAGTTCTTAGCTAGTACAATGACTCCAGTATTTGTACATCCATGCATGTTACATGTAGTGATCGGCTATGTTCATCTTTCCATGGAGTTCGCTCTTGAATAGTTGTCAGGGGGATACCAACCGTGGGCAGATCGGTGGTTTCTCTGCAGAGTCGTTTGTTCTGGTGGATAGAACTACTTCTTGTCAACCGCCACATAGCTAGGTTTTCAAATCAGTTCTTCATATGGTGGCCTGGCAAGCTGAATAACTTTTCTGCTTTTATTAGTGTTCTCGTATCTCTGCGCTCTCTCGGTGCTTGTGTCCTCCCCATTTACTTCATTGCTATTATAGGGGTTGATCTCATCCCTCCTGTGATGATTCTAAGAGCTTGATTTTGCACCTTGTCCAGCTCTTGTAGTGTGGTTTTTGATGCTGAACACCACGCAGTTGACCCGTATTCCAGGTGTGGTCGTATGCTCTGTTGATAAACTTTGCTAAGTATTTTCCCACTGGCTCCCCTGTGGTTCCACTTAGCTTTCTCAGAATGGCTATTTTCCTTCTAGCTTTTGCTACCGCTTTTTTAATGTGCTTTCTCCACGTCAGCCTGTCATCAAATGTTACTCCAAGGCATGTTGGTTCTTTATCTTATCTTAGGGATGTTCCATTTATTTGGATGATCTTTGCCTTTTGTTTCGGAGAGAGGGTAAATAGAGTGGTGCTGCACTTGTCAGTGTTTATGCTGACACACCATCTATCCACCCATGCAAGTAATGTATATACAGCTCTTTGTAGCGATCTGGTGGCACTGATACATGTTCATTTGTGCTCCATAGAACTAGGTCATCAGCGTACATTGCCGCTTTATTTCTTCCTCTTCTTCTGCGTTCATCCGGAGTTTTTTCTTCGGACGTGATAACGTTGTGCCTGTTTACAGCAGAGCTGCGTTCTTGCGACAATCCGACTTCTGCGGGTATTTGTTGACCGGGTTACCTTCCCGGGGGCTTTATTTCCATACTGTAGATTAGGAACAAGATCATTGATGAAGATTAGAAAAAGTGTGGGGGACAAGACTCCGTCCTGAGGAACACCGTGACGCAATAGTACTTTCTTGCTCTTGAGTCCTTATATCTGTACTCGGGCTCTTCTGTTGTGCAACCATGCTTTCACCCATTTGTACATTCTTCCTTTGACTTTACAGTTTCTCAGTATAAAGACCGATAAACCATCACATTAATTTCCCACACAATTTATTTATTTATGACATTCTATTGTCAGCTACAAGACTAAGTGTACAGTGAAGAGTTAGTTAGTTGGATATCCTTTAAAGGACGTCGCAGTAAACCCCAGCATTTTTTGGTTGTTTGTGATTTCTTGGCAAGCTTACGTTCAATAGCTTGCCATTCCTTTCTGAACTACGACAAACATACCACTGTATGAAAACCAGCGTAAGGTGAAGCAACGAGATCAAAATTATTCATACCAGTTTTCAGACTGAAATACTTGACTTCAAAGTGCGTCCTATGAGTTATACTTCGTTGCTCTTGTATGCTCCATCCAACCACCATCCATCATATGCCATGCCAGCAAGCGTGGGCTGTCATGATTCGCCATTTCACTCGATCACCAGAGTCGTGAATCAGCTCAGTGTTCCTGCCTCGACCATGCCACGTGGTCAAGCCATCCAGGTATTTACTTCTCTGTCTTCTCTTTGTTTACTTCTCCTCAATCTTGCCAGTTGTTACCAAGTTCTCTAATTTATTTCTTCTCATAACATGTCCAAAAAATGTTGACTGTCTACGTCTAATTTCTCTAATCAGTTTACGATTTTCATTTGTATGCTATCAATGCCAATAATTGTGAACAACTTTAAAAAAAATATTTTAGTGTTCTCCAATATTCTCCACACTTAATGCAAATTATCGTTCATCAAACATCATTCAAAAAGGACTCTAAGCACTTTCTCCAAAGCTTCTTTGACAACCAATCAAATCATTTGAATTGTATTTTTGTTTACCTCAATGGCCCCTAGGTTGTCCCAGTCCTTATTCTCAATAAAGAAAGTACAGTCGAAGAAATTCGATGAAAATGTTCCAAAATTCGATGAAAATGTTCCTAAACAATCCTAAATTGCGTGTCTTGATATCGCTTTTATTTCACACTCGTTTGATTAAATTGCTAAATATAATCCACCGCCAGCGGATCCGCCCAGCAACGCACGAGCTCAGTGATGTTGAACTGCCCTTATTTTCTTAATTTCCCAAATAGAAGCTAGAGAACCGAGCTGGCGTTTCCCTTCACTGTGCAGAAGTTTGGGTAGGCGGGAAATGTAGCCTTTAATTAGGCATAGTTTCGAAATGATGAACTTCCAGCTGTATTCATTTATTGCTCTCTCTCTCTCTCTCTCTCTCTCTCTCTCTCTCTCTCTCTCTCTCTCTCTCTCTCTCTCTCTCTCTCTCTCTCTCTCTCTCTCTCTCGCTGACTCGATGGTTAACTCGTTAGTGTTACTTCGAATTGTCATTGTGTGTATCCCTAACAGCATATCTTGTTCCTTGTTGCATATAGAGACTTTGCAGAAATGTCCCACCTTTTCATGCGAGCAGGTATGTTTGCACGTGTAAGTTCATACATGTATAAAACATACATACATACAAACATACTCACGCACGCCTGCAGGCACGCAATACGTAATACAGACAGACATACCTACCTACCTACCTAGCCACCCACCTACCTACCTACCTACCTACATACGTGCATACGTACATATACACATATACACAAACACACCCACCCATCTATCCATACATCCACGCACGCAGGCATGCATGCATGTATACAAACAGACAGACATGCAGACATTCAAACAGTGTGTGTGTGTGTGTGTGTGTGTGTGTGTGTGTGTGTGTGTGTGTGTGTGTGTGCGTGTGTGTGTGTGTGTGTTCGTGAGCGTAATCTGTTTAAATCGATTACGTAATCGTGCGTAATCTGTTTAAATGTTTGAGAATGTTTATCTTATTCCCGACTTGTCATGGCGGGTTATGACTGTGTTTATTCACACATTACCATGGCGTTACACTCTGCTGTCAGCCAACCCCATGTTGACTATATCTGTACGTTATATTGTTTCACATACTGTGTTTATTGTAACTGTTGATGCAGAAGAGCGTTTTTGAACACTTCGTTGGTCATTGAGCATTCGTTTTTATACATTCTTAGAACTTTTTGTGTTCTGAGAAATAATACGGCGGGTGTAGAAGTTTTATGTACCCACCCCCAAGCTGTGAACCTTCTATTCTTTGGTAAAATCACACAAGTTAACGCTGAAACCCGTAAGCAAAGGCGCTAGAAACACAAATGAATCCCATAATTACTAATCAAACAACAATATTTTCACGTCTGCACTGCCAAACTGGCTATAGCAAACAGCAATGAAGGCAAATGGGAAGCAGAAGCTAGCGTAAAGAAATCCTTAGAAAAATATGATCTTGGAACCTGGCCAATATGAAGATCGGGTGTCAAAGAATGTTTGAAATACTCATGAAGAGTTCCTCTCTCATTAGCAATACGAAAACAGCAGTCAGAACGCGACGCGGAGTTTTCTTCGACAGACCTTGTTTATCCGTTCGTCTTCTTGCCAGATGAAAACACAAAAACGCTAGTTTTCAGAGCGCAATCTGTGGCAGAGGAGTTTGGTCCAATCAAATCGTGGATCTCAAGGCGAACATGTGTTTCCATCGATGCAGCTCCTCCCAAGATGTGACGTTGTGTAAACGGAGCATAAGAAAATACGTTCTTGGATGCAACAAGATCTCAAGGAGGACTGACGATGCTGTTTTCAGCGTTTAGGCTTCTGAACATCGTATTTCAAATGGCCAGATTTCTGCTAATTTTGAAATCCAGGCTTTTTTTTTAAATAGAAAAAGGCACGTGAAAAAGGCAATAACTAAATTCAGACACGGAAGATTCATAAATAATCATTATCATCTAGTGTAGTGGTTCTCAACCTTTTTTGGCCCATGCACTCTTTCACCATATGTCAGAATGTCATCCTACCCCTCCCCCCCCCCCTTTTCAGCGAACGAAAGAAGAAGAATTCCCCCCTTTCCACAATTGTCAGCCTCAAAAGGTGCATTCAAAATAACATGCCTATAATGCTGAAAATCCTTATTTTCTTCCATATTTTTACATAACCTATACATGCATAGATTAATTTTATAGTGTAGCAAAACGTCAAAGAATTGTCACTTAATACACGACACCAGAATGCCAGAAAATTTTGCTTCATCAAACAAAACGCTAAATATAAAACCAGGATATTGTGTCTGAAGCCATTTTGAGTCTGCCAATCAGTGGTCTTAATCCCCCCCACCCCCCCCCCCCCCCCCCCCGAACCCTAACATTCCCGAATTGGGGGAATTCCCCACTGGTTGAGAACCACTGATCTAGTGGCTTGTCCTGTGCACAGCTTTGCCCATGTAACAGGCTGTCGAAATTCCACTTTATCATAGGCCAAATGTTCAGCTCCTGTTTTTGTTTTTTTTAATGTAAATTAACTTTCACGCCTTGAATCCGTCTATGTTGTTGTTTTTCTCTTCTTCACTTCCACGGTACACCCCCGCTCTTCCCATAATTATCTTTTCCAGATATTCGTTTCTTTTTCCACGTCCTATTTATTACATAGTCCTCATGTATATGTGTCTTAAAACCAATGTTCTTCACTGTTGTACACTTGTTGGAAGATCTGTTTGCTCTGATTCGTCCAGTGAAATTCTATAATAATAAATCATAAGAAGTTTAAAAAGGCATATATCAATAATATATAACCGGTCTCTGAGTCTAAGGGCTTGCGAACGCGGTTTGTGAGCCCGTATACCCGAGTTCGAAACACAGCGATACTGGTTTTTTCGAAAAAGGTATAGGAGCCGGTCGTTCAGAAAGCAATGGCAAACTACTGAACGTAAAATTTGCCCAGGAATCACGAACAGCGAAAAATGCTGGGGTTGATTGCTACGTCCTGTAAAGGACATGCAACTTAATTTAAATTTAATTATTAAGTACATGTTAGTGTGAAATATCATCATCATCATCAAGTGCCCTGCATCTGGCATAGTCGTTTATGTCTCTCTAAAGATCTCTTTTCTGGGTCGACTCTGCTGATTATGCCACTGCCTCAGTCCATCCAGCATAATTTCTCTTGGTCTGTCTTATCCTTTCTCTCTTCCCTTTGATCTTTCAGTTCTCACGATGTTCTCCAAATCTCTCTCTCTCTCTCTCTCTCTCTCCTCTCTCTCTCTCTCTCTCTCTATATATATATATATAATATATATATATATATATATATATATATATATATATATATATATATAAATAGGCTCAACCTATATATGCGTTTAAGAGTTCTTATTTTAACGTCAATAGTCTTTCTTTGTCTTTTCTGAGTTGCACAATTCCCGTCATTCGGAGCTGAGGGTTCGAAACCAGTAGCGGGTGATTTGGAAGCAGACCTCTTTGGGTTGATTTCGACGGTATGAGGCATCGACCGTTCAGAAAGCAATAGCACATTATTAAACTAACATTTCCTAGTAAATCACAAATAGCTAATAAATGTTAGGGTTGATCGCAACGTACAAAGGATATGCAACTAACTGTTTAACTGGAACTAATCATCACGATCTTACCCGGGAAGGTTAACCCGGTCAACAAATGCCCGCAGAAGTCGGATGTGTCGGCCTAACGGCGCAAGAACGCAGCTCTGCTGTAAACAGGCACAACACAATCACATCCGGAAAAAAAAAAAAAAACTCCTGATGAACGCAGAAGAAGAAGAAGATCACGATCTTACAACAGGCATGCTAAATCTAACTTGTGTTTAGTTCTTAATTTTTTTATTTTTTTTTAATTTTGTTGTTGTTGTTGTTGTTGATTTTGCGCTTGTTTGCTCGCTTTGAACTCAAGCATAGTCCATACACGTGCTACTACTTCTAGCAGCACTAGACTGCAGATTGCGTGCGAATTAGCTTTCCTTGTTACCTGTGTCCCTCGCCATTTTGTGAAACCACTCCGATTTCAGAGGCACTTGTAATTTAAGTCCACAATTCAAGGACGAGAAGTCAACATTTTAGTCCAAATGACCGGGGTAGAGGTTGAACCACCATACCTTAGCAGCAGCACGCCGGATGTTTAAGAAAAAACGCTTTTACCCATTCGGCCACGCTCACCTCCTTCGGTCCTTATGATGTCTGCTCCGTTCCCTCCTGTATATCTACAATGTTCTGATGTTAAGCTGAGTGGACAGCAGACCGACTTGTGTTGGTTTTCTTTTATAAAATGCGTGACTGTCGTTCAGAAAGCAACGGCAAACCTCTCAACATTACACTTGCCAAGAGAACATAAACAACCAAAAAATGGCGGGTTGACTGCGACGTCCGGGATATGATATTCAACTACAAGGGACTTCTCATAAGTCTTTAGTCTGACCATGAAGGAATACGCGGAGAAAATTGCAGTTGCACCCCATATTAGTTTCACATGGTGATTTCAGAGTAAACACAATTGGAATACTGTTATATTTGGGGAGCAGCAGTAGTACAGGGGCTACTATGCTTGCCTGCCGGTCAAGTGATCAAGTCTCCAATTGACCTTTCAAGCGGGCTATTTTTTTCATTGACCAGGGCTGCCAGATGGGCCTAACCTCAAATGGGAACCAGGAAATTTCATGGGAAGTAAAAGTGCATGCGTGATATTAATCATAACTGTCATGGAGTGCCAACTGACAAACCCAGAAACATGGGCCTGGCTCCATAAACGTCTGTCTGTCTGTCTGTCTGTCTGTCTGTCTGTCTGTCTGTCTGCCTGCCTGTCTGTCTGTCTGCCTGCCTGCCTGCCTGCCTGCCTGCCTGCCTGTCTGTCTGTCTGTGTAGGTTGGCAGATAGGTAGGTAGGTAGGTACGTACATACGTACGTACGTAGACAAGCACGCACGCACGCATGGACGGACGGACTGACGGACGGACGTGTGTGTGTATGTATGTGTGTCTGTGTGTCTATGTGTGTGTCTGTGCGTGCGTGTGTGTGTATGTATGTATGTGTATGTGTGTATGTATATATGTACGTACGTATACACGCACGCACGCAAGCACGCAGCACACACGCACGTACAGACAATAGGTCTGTCTGTCTGTCTGTCTGTGTACTTAAATACAAACTATAAATGAATCAACATGCGTGTTTGTCTCTCCATGATTTCAGTGTGTTTTGTCTTTGTTCAAATGTATACCGCATTTATTGTTCGAGGCCCTCAACAGTGCACATTAGAATCAACAACACAGGGCTGAGAATTGCCTTTGCTAAAACAACAGACCGGAATGCAGAGTCAGAAAACAAATGTGAATGTTAACACTGCTAATCTAGTTAAAAGAAATGAACTGCCGGCGTTGTTTTTGTGCGAGCTATAACTGGCGGGCAATTAGTTGATTTGCTAAGAAGTTCAAAGCAGAAATCAGATAAGTAAAACAATAAATTAGCAATCACAGAAGAAAGGGGTAATGTTAAATCTGAATAGTAGCAAATGATGATAATGTATGTGTTTAGCGTACGTGTATGTGTGTCTGTCTGTGTGTGTAGTGTGTAAGTGTATGTGTGTCTGTCTGTGTGTGTAGTGTGTAAGTGCATGAGTTTGTGTGTGTATGTGTGTTTGTGTGAGTGTATGTATGTGTTTATATAGTCTTCTCAGTGTAACCAAACAATCCTTATATCACAAGACAGACAACTTACAACCGTATTTCAGTATTATGTTGATGAAATGATGATACGATAGACATCCACTAGGTCAGTGGTTCGTCAACCTTTTTTGGCCCGTGCCCCCCCCTTTTCCACCATATTTTCAGAACGTCATTCCCCCCCCCCCCCCCCCCCCAACGCCTTTCGTATTTCCTACCTAAAAATTTGGCCCGTTCCCCCTTTCACCATATTTTCAGAACGTCATTCCCCCCTTTTGTATTTCCTACCTAAAAATCCCACCCCCCGCCCCTAAACAGTATACGTAATAATGGAAGCTAAATGTAATAGCACATACTAAACAAGTCTAGACGTCCACATAAAACGTGATTTGTGGGTCTACTTACCTTATAAATTGAATTTTAGACTGGCGAGAAGTACAGAAACCGTAAAGTATGAAGGGAAAAACAATATAAACTAATGGGTTCTTGTATTAACGCGATCTTCAAATAATCTTCATTCCCCCACTGGAAACACTAAAATTCCCCCCTGAAAGGGGGGGGGGGGGAAATTCCCCACCGGTTGAGAACCATTGCACTAGGTACTGCGCAGGGACATGAAACAATGGCACGTTTCAAGGGATCAATTCTGTCAGCCATTGGCCTGCTTTTAAACAGCTTGCTCTAACCTGTAATAACTTTGAATGATATGATCACACTTCAGGTTAGCATGGCCGACTGGATAAGAGCGCCCGGTCTTAAACTTTCCGTGTGCTGATGCCGAGGTAGCGGGTTTAACCCCTACACTGGTCAGTTGACTTGTCGTCCTTGACATGGAGACGTAAAATTACAAATACCTCTGAAATCGAAGTGGGCTCAACTAATGGGGAGGGGACACTGGTGTTTAATGAAAGCTTAGCCCACACGGAAACATCGGTCCCGTACACTAGAAGTAGTAGCACGTGTATGGAGTACGCTTGAGTTCAAAGCCAGTGAACGGAACAAGAAAATGATTCCACTTGTCCACTTCTTCCGTGCTTCCACTGTGGAATGGTAGAGAGAAGTGCGTGTCCCTGCTTCCACTGTGAAATGGTAGAGAGAAGTGCGTGTCCCTGCTTCCACTGTGAAATGGTAGAGAGAAGTGCGTGTCCCTGCTTCCACTGTGGAATGGTAGAGAGAAGTGCGTGTCCCTGCTTCCACTGTGAAATGGTAGAGAGAAGTGCGTGCCCCAGTGACCCGAAAAGCTATGCCGGCGATGACGGGTCTACTGGCAGGGTCACCCTTGTGGGTCAGGGCGACGAGCGGGGCTAATAGAAACAAAGCTTGCAGGTAGACTGGAACCTACAAAGGCTAATGAAGGCAAATTAAAGAAATTTGGGTGCCGAAATCGGATGCTTTGAGCTAGAAGCTTGAGAAAACTGCAGATAACTCGTTTTATGCCGATGCCATTTGTTCCTGAGTCTTGGAATTTGGGAATTGAGATAGGCGAGGCAATAGCCGATGGGGGGATGCACAAGTAGCATCTGCACTGTTGGTAACAGCTCCCGGATCTCTGATGCATCAAATACTGCAAAATGAATCACAGATGAGCGTAAAAAGTGGATCAGCTACTCTGTGGCTACTATATAGCTCGATGGTGACTACCTTACAGATCCATTCAAAATTTCCAAGAAAAAAAATGATCAAATCAGTCAGAAAGCCACCAAAACCTTTTAGATGAATATCACATTATGGACAGACCAGAACAAGTCATTATTCTGCGCCTCAGAACAGGACACAATAGATTACGCAACCTCATGTATACAAAATTCAAGATTGGTGAAACAGCCATGTGCACATTGGATTGGCGTCGCAGACAGCAGAGCACATACTCCCAAAACTGCCCAAAATACAACATATCTAAGCAAACCTTCTTGCCTAGAGAGGCGACAGTAGAAGATAAACTCTATGGACCGCTGTGTGAACTGAAAAAGACAGTTAAATTCATACAAGTGACAGCATTGCAGTTATAGACATATTTTAAGCGAACGAAAGAAGAAGCAGAAGATCTGCGCTAGCCTGCCTGGCGCGCACATTTTTTGTTCTTGGCATACGCAATGTTTGCTCAGCATAAAAGCAAATTTAACAACATAATTTACTTTATAATCAAAGTTACTCAAACTGTTACCTCTAGGTATAAGTAAAGTTAATAAAGAATCCTTGTATACGCCTGTAGGAAAATATTGGCTTGCGGGTGCTAGACCCACACACAGTGACACTCAGTGGGTGATGTGGTCATGTCACACCGGCCGCGTTACCTCCCACTACATTTCCCGGTACCAATTTCAAGCTGAATCGACCTGAGGGCCCAGATCAAAGTTTAAAATGTACCAGGTACTACCGACTCTATGCTACTAAACCTGGACATTGACAGAAAAAGAGAAAAGAAACATTACAACAACAGAAATGAGGTTCCCGAGAAGATGTTTAGTTTAGTCGGCGGATCAGCATCACGGTACACTGGTTGTAACCCATAAGTGCTCCATTCTACTTCTAATTCAAGTCAAGTCCGGAGAATCTCACCTCTGTGCGCGAACTCCATATTTCCCGAAAAGAATACTCAATGTATCAAGAAGAGAGAAAATCAAAAATGATAAATCGGGACTAAATTTAGGGTTATAGCAGCGCTAGATTTCATCAGAAAACAGCAAGTTAAATGGTTTGGCCATATAACTAGATTACCAACTAACAGTGCACCACAACAAGCAATGATGTACAGACAGATGGAAACAGAAGAAGAGGCCGGCCACGTAAACGTTGGACAGAGGGAATAACAGAGTCCATGGGAATATCGATATGTGAAGCCCATAAGCGGGCACTCTCACGAATTTTATACTTCACCTCGACACCGCAAAGTACAAGAGGAACATGATGAGATGAGATGTGACCACAGGTTCAACAGGCGAGCGTCTAGCTACTGTTCTTTCTACTGCTGCCCGCTTGAATGCTAGGAGCTATGGAAAAATACAGTTTGCTGACAAGACTACACAGCCTACGGGGAGTGGTAGTGCTGTGTCAAAGTCTTATGCATTACAAATAGTCATATTCCGTTTCTCACCTTGACAAACAGGTGAAGCTGATAGATCTGTATTTACATAACTTCTCGACACGTGTGATAAGAAAACAGGACGCACATTATTATAACTCAACAGAATACCACACGTGTATTGAAGTTTTCTATTATTACTTTATATCTCTATAACCGCTCCTTACTGTCTCTATTTAGTTAGCTACCTATCTAGGAAACCACTCTTGAAGGGAAGTTTCACCGAAGGAAATCGGGCCATTGTTTTCTTGATTTAGTCTCACTATTTTGTAACTGGCCTATGAATTTCAGGCCTGATTGTTGTGACCTCTCATTAAGTGCAATTAATTTATGTTGCATCTGATCTCTGACCTCATGTGTATAATAGTGGCATTGACGTCAGCGAAGTCTAGACCTTAAGATGTTTGACGCTGCACTGAACCCCAATATTTATTGGCTCTTTGTAATTGACAAAGCAATTTTACGTTCGGTAATCTGCCATTGTTTTTATGGCCTGCGCCTCATACCATCTAAATCCCGGGACGGTTAACCTGGTCAACAAAACCCCCCCAAAAAATCGGATGTGTCGGCCTAAAGGCGCAGTATCGCAGCTCGCTGTAAACAGGAACAACGCAATCACATCCGAAAAAAGACTCCGGATGAATGAAGAAGAAGAAGAAGAAGAAGAAGAAGAAGAAGAAGAAGAAGAAGAAGAAGAAGAAGAAGAAGAAGAAGAAGGAAGAAGAGGAAGAAGAAGAAGAAGAAGAAGAAGAAGAAGAAGAAGAAGAAGAAGAAGAATACCATCTAAATCACACAAAGCGATCTGCTTCCAAAACGCCCGTAGTTTAATCAAACACTTGGCTTGCCTTTGACCAGGGTTTGATGATTTCTATGTCTTTTGTTAACGTGATCTTTATAATCCAGTCTACTGTCAGTAAGAATAATAAAGGTGACATTGTATCCTTGTTCTGTTTTGAGAAGTATCCGCTAGTTTACCTTGGTGGATAATTGTATTTCATGCCGTCTTATGTTAGTTAGTTGGTTACATAGTTAGTCGTCAGATTATCCTCACTGCAAATGGGATCATTCGGTAAATAAGTGCTCGGATTCCTTCCTTAGCAGCTTCCTCAGCGCGTAGCGGTCGTCACCACCAGTATTGGTTGACTATTTTTTCTTTGGCTACCTGCGTAGCTTTGTTGTCTGGCTACAGTCCTTTTCACTTGATGTTCTTACAAACAGGTCACAGTCGTTATTCAATTCGTTTAATCGCTCCACCTATCTGACGACATTCACTATATCAGCTCGGTCCATTGCTACATTAGCCCGGCCCGCACACCTGTCAGTTTGATCTTCTTACACCTGGCACAAAAATTAACCCGATTTTTATCAAGCTTGACGTCCACTGAGACTCCACTCACTTTCTTCGAACCCAACCCATCTCAAACATCTTTAGCATACTCACTGAGTCACTGAGAAAGCATACCTGGGCCATAGCTTTAGTTACTGCCATGACCTCCATAGTCAGGCTACTTGTCACGGCTACAGCACCAGTCTTCCTTCACAGTCTCAGTCCCATCTGAGTCTTAAAAGCACATGAGCTAGTCACGATTCTAACTGACCCATCTGCATAGATGACTAGCTAACCTCAGTGAGGTAGTCATCTACACAAATGAGATATGCTGCTTTAATTACGGTGATGATCTTTTATCTGTTCGATGAACACCGCTTAGAAGAAGTAGAGTCCACTCTTCCCAGAATTGCATGGCCATTAATCCCTTTATTCCATCTATTGCCTAAACAGCCATCAGTCTCATATCATCTCATCTCATCATGTTCCTCTTGTACCTTGCGGTGTCGAGGTGATGTATAAACAGCGGGAGAGTGCCCGATTATGGGCTTCATGTATCGATATTCCCATGGACTGCTATTCCCTCCGTCCAACGTTTACGTGGTCGGCCTCTTCCTCTGTTTCCATCTGGTCTGTACATCATTGCTTGTTGTGGTATGCTGTTGACTGGAAACGTACAGATCATATAATTACTGTGATCAGATAATTACTGTGATCAGATAATCTGATCAGATAATTACTGTGAGATTAACTTTCATTGACATGCTATTCATAATAACCTGCTTATTTTATCCAGTCCCCCAGTATTGGCCTTTGCTAAACAAATGAGACCAGAAAAATACAGGAAATACATGCAGTGTTCGGAATCTTTACTCCGTTTCTCACCTCGTCCACAAAATGTACAGAATAATAAATCACAAAGGTCTTGGGGTTTTTTGTTGTTTTTTTTGGGCGCTCGCTCGCTTTGAACTCAAGCGTAGTCTATACACACTATTTATAGTAGTGATGGACTGAATTTTGCGATGTGGATTAGCTTTCCCTATTAACAGTTGTCCCTTGCCATCAGGCGAACCCACTCTGACTTCAGAGGTACTTGTAATTTACGTCCCCAAGTCAAGGACGACGAGGTCAACATTTTAGTCCAGCTGTCCGGTGTAGGGGTTGAACCGCTTACCTCGGCATCAGCACAACGGATGTTTAAGAACACGAGTTCTTACCATTCGACCATGCTGACCTGCAGTTTTGGATATGAATGACTTTAAAGCCAGTTGCCTGCCCTTAAGAGGACGTTGCACTCAACCCCAGTATTAATTTGCTTTTTGTAATTGACTAAGTAATTTTACGTTCAATAATCTGCCATTTTTTTTTTATGGCCTCCACCTCATACCATCTAAATCAACGCAAGACGATCTGCTCCAACTCGCCTATGGTTTAATCAACTCTCGGCTTGCCTTCGTACACCCTATATCTTCAATTTTCCATCTCCATCTTTGCTCTGATCGTCTTTTGTCGCTTCTTCCATGAACCACGCTTCCATCACTGTTCTCACCAAACCACTTTGGGGCTTAATCTGACCAAAGAATTCCAGATCCCGAGACGTAATGATGCTTATGAGGTAGATGTTTTCAATGTTCAAATCTTATACAATGTTAGTATTTGTCTTCTTCTAGAACTACTGTTGGACATATGTCTATATGGGTTAGATGGGCAGATATTAACCCACGCTAGGTGTTTATTTCTCACGGTATTTCCATTACATCATAGCTTCCCTGGTAAATGATATTTCCGATTATTACGTAGAACATAATCTGCTGTCAGATGGGAAGAAAAATGTGTTTAATTACATGATCTTTTCAACATTTATGTGTAAATAGTATTAAGAAACGCTGAACATTTCGATGGAGTTAAAGTTGTCACCAAAATATATATATTCAGAGACGAACCGATGACACAGTTTGATGTGAATCGTCTGAAAATTGTCTGGAAATAATTCTAAATGTGCTTGTTGAAAAATTTAAAAACAGACCAAAACCAGAAGGATTCATCATTACACGTTATCAAGACGAAACTTTCGTTAGTTTCCAAGAAAACACGCATTCTGATATTCTTTAAAACAAATTAAATGAGCATCAATCAAACAGGTTCGTTGTCTTTAATATACAGGCTACACAGTGACACATGTCGGACGTTATGACATAGAGATAACAGAGAACAATCGTCACATTCCAACAACTCTGTGTCATCTTCCGGACCATGTGACATAGAGATAACAGATAACAATCGTCACATTCCAACAACTCTGTGTCATCTTCCGGACGATGTGACATAGAGATAACAGAGAACAACCGTCTTAGCCGCAGATTCTTTTGCAGAAATAAACAACATCATTAAAAACCATACATTCGACAAACACTTTTTTAAAAAAAGTATGCGGTCTGATCTTATTATGTCTGCGAATGACGGACCATGAGTAATGAAATTGTGAAGAAACTGGAGACAGTGGTGATGTTGCACCAGGTTGGGAAAAAGGATGGGGGTGTAAATATTGTGACCAGGTGTCTCTTGGATCGGACACAGATTTGTGTTGTTCGTTTGTGATATATGTTTTTATTGTTTCATTTTACTTTTTGCTCTGCTGAAAACAACTTCGATGGAGACGTTCGGCTGTATCCACGTATGTTTTTTTTCCAGCCATCGAGCTTCTCTGTCATATTTTGTGTTTTTATTCGGACTCCTCATGAAGCTGATCAGCACTTGATAATTTGTTTCTTGTGCCCTCTCTGCTATGTCTCCACCTTGACGTGGTAGAATGGGTTGCGTATTTCAGTGACCTCAAGAGTTATGTCGACGGTAGTGCATCTACTTGTAGGGTCTACCATGTCGGACAGGTCAAGGGGTGGGAACCTGACTAAGCAATACATAAACCTGCAGCCTAGTAGGTAGACTGGGGACAGTCAAAGGCTCGGGGACGCAATCCCGAAAAACACCTTGTCGACAGTCGGATATACTGATCTTGACGATACAGTGCAAAGCAACTCATTCTATGATGATAAATGATGAAGACGATTACTCTGCTATCTCAATTACCTCGGGGGATTCCTAGCAAATAACATTTCTTATTGTGTTTAGTAGCTCCAGCCAGGTTGTGACACCATTCAACTTTCCTGTCAGATCGTCCGCATTAAGTCTTTTCTGTACTAGCCGAAAGATCGTTTTCGATTTTTGTACCGCGCAAGCTTTCAAATGTGTTTCTGGCGTTGCCATGCCGACATTCGTTGCGAATTTGATTGTTATGCGTCTGAAAACAATCCCGTTCCCTCGCTGAAGCCGTACCCCTAAATTCATTGAACCTTTCAGGGCTCGCAGATTGCTTGTGAATGCGCCCGCGAGCTATATTCTGCAAACACTCAAATCAAAGTCTTAACGCGTATTTGATGCTTTCTCCAAGCCCACCCCATTCCTGCCGTCTGCAAGGCGCATAAAATGTAATTTCCCGCCGTCTAAGCAGGCATATTCAATATGTGGACGGTATCCAACTACGAAGAATGGCTAGATTGATCACAGCTTTCACGCTGTGACTTTCCGCACACATCGGTGACAATCCACTTCCTGAATGGCGCTGTGGGCCAAGATGGCGGGCTGTTATTTATGGCCAAAGAGGTATTTTATGACTACCAATCTGACACTTTGAAAGTAATGGCGTCTGTATTAACACGTGACATTGCCTCAGTCACGCTCTTTCAAGATTAAACCTTCATTGAATGCTGCATTACTTATTTAATATATAACCGTTGAGTGTTTAAATTACTACGAGAAATAGATTTATCGCGGGATTAAGATGTCACTCTTCGTCTTGTACCCTTTATCTTTAACCCCCACATCCACACTCTCATTGAGATACAGACCCTCAAGCAGCTCACTCCAAGTCCTTCTCTTCTTAGTTATACCAACCAGCTCTGCCCATTGCCTCCCCATATTATTAATTTCTGTTTTTACACCTCTTCTCATGTATTTTTCCGTTTTTTTAAAATGTTTCTTCTGCCCTACGGATTACTGACAGAGGTCTGTATAGTGATCCTGTTCTCAGGTTTTCTCAATGTATGTCCTAATGCAGTGATTCCCAACCTTTTTTTGGCCCATGCACCCCCTCACCATATGTTCAGTATGTCACCCCCTCCTTTTCGTATATCCTCACTATAACCTCCCCCCCCCCCCCCAACCTCCCCCCTGCCTCTACAGAGTATACATAAAAATGGAAGCGAAATTTAATAACACATACTAGAACAAGTCTAGACGTCTACATAAAACGTGATTTCCGGATGTACTTACGTTATAAAACGAATTTCAGAAGGGCAAGAAGTTCAAAATCGTAAAGTATGGAGGGAAAACAATATCAAGTAATCGATTCTTGTATTAACGCGATCTTGAAATAACCTTAACACCCCCCCCCCCCCCGCCCCTCTCCGGAAACCCTAAAATTCCCAGATTGGGGGGGGGGGGGGAATTCCCCATCCGTTGAGAACTACTGTCCTAATGTATGATTAGTTGACTTTAACATTGTTTCTTGTATTCCATTGAAACTATCCACAAATTCATACATAACATGGTAAAGTCCGAAGACTGCACTAGGAAGAGACGATTAAGTAAAGCACAGTAAGTAAACGAGCCCTTTGCACCCCTTCAGGCGCATTAGGCATTAGTGCTTTTACAGTTTTACACAGAGTTGACTTGAAGCAGTTTCCTGCTTTGCGTTTGTGATGTGATAGCGCCATTAAATTTCACAGACCTGAGAGCAAAGGGGAATATGTGGCCAATCGTTCTCTCAATGTGGCAAGCGACGAGCCCTGGCGACGAATCCGAGCCGACCGTGCTTGCGACATTACCAGGGTAGTTGGCTATCAGTTTCATTAGCGCTGATGTGGTCAGTATCTCGCCGACCAGCTTTACCTCCAGAGAATGTTATGATTCCTATTTTAGGCTGGGTCAACCTGGGAGCCCAGGTTAATTGTAACCATTCGAATCCGCCAGATGCGGATCGAATGCGTGGCCACCGGGCCGACAGGCCAGTGTCTACCCCCTACCCTACAGCAACCCCCAAGAGAAGATTAATGATTAGTGACCACACAAAGAGCTTCGACAAATTTTTTAAAAGAAAACGTGGCAAAGCAGGAGGCCAGGAGGCTTGGAATAGCCATGTCAACAATTAAAGAAAGCACAGTATAGAACTACTAAAAGAATAAATTGTTCTATTCATCAAAACAAGTAGTGTGACAGAGAGACAGAAAGAAAATAAGGGGAAGAGAGAGAGAGAGAGAGAGAGAGAGAGAGAGAGAGAGAGAGAGAGAGAGAGAGAGAGAGAGAGAGAGAGAGATAAACTAACAAGAGGGGTACACACAGCCAGATAGAAAAGACAGAGAAAAAAGAAAAAGTGAAAAAAAAAACAGTGAAAGAGAAAAGGTAACAATTTGTAAGACGTCGACAATGGAGATACCTGTCTGTTCAGTAACTATGTACCCACATAGACGATCTGACTTCCAACTGTCATACGTTACATTATAATGAGTAAACTCAATCACAAAGTAAAGGACTATTTCCCATCCTGTGAAGCGTATTGGGTATTTGGTGCTGGTCCCATATTTTAAAAACCAACCGACATTCGATGGTTACTATCTCGTCGGTCGTCTTTACTGTTCAGTACATTTCCTGGGCCTGTCTCGCTGGCCTAGGTGTCAACGTCTTTCTCTGTAATCCCGTATATTCTCGTGAGTAACGTAACCTGCGCGATAATCGGTAGCGGTTCTCGCCGCGTTGGTAACTTACGGGGTATGTGAGCCGGTCGCTCAGAAAAGCAATGGCAAACTACTGAGCGTAACCTTGCCTAGTACATCAACAGCAAATGAAAAATGCTGATGTTGACTGCAACGTCATGTAAGGAATATGGGGGGGGGGGGGGAACACACACACACACATACACATTTCCTGGTACCCTTTTTAGGTTGGTTCCATCTGGAGACCCAGGTCAAGTCAAAACTTAGCCTCGATGAGTGTAACACGCAACGAAGAGTGCTACCCACTGGTCTACTGAAGTTGTTGGTAACATTTCATAAACAAAACCGAATTATTTTTAAACATTTATTCCATTTAAAATAGCGTGTATTTACAATGTGCATTACGTGTTTTTCTTTACATTTGCGAATACAACAAATCTGCCTTTTGAGTCTATTACCAAGTTAGCTTCCTCATTGGCAATAGGGATGGCGTGCCCGCATGTTAAGATACCATTTTCAAAGAAGGTATTACAGACAGTGCATGTGTTAGCACTAAATACATCACAAGCCTGTGCTGCATGTACAGGATGTTTTTCTGGATTTTCGTCTTCTGACGCTGAGCTATCGAACAAGGCGGCATTGGCTTTGTTGGTCATATGCCTGCCTCTACAATCCATACGATGGTGACCGTAAGCTTTGCAGAGAAAACATTTACGTAAACTTTGAACGATTTACGTTCTCTGTCTTGTCTGTTTACCATATTTTGCAAGTATGTTGGTACCCTGGGTTTTTATCGCACATCTCGTTCAAATGGTGAGACATTTTACAGTGAATACAATGTCTAAATTTTTCAGAGGTAGGCCTGTACTTAGCATGTCATAGAGCTGCCGACATTGCAAACCAACATAAGAGCTCCTGGCCAAATGAGGTCAGAGTTTAAGTGTTTAATACGACTAATACAAAGCCGTATTTCAGTCTGGCTAGATGGCTGTTGCAAAACAACCATATTATTACGTTTTTTTCAAATTGCTGCGAGGTAGATGCGTGAAGCTGGTACTACTGATCTGACTGGGTATTATTGCAATGGAGGTAACCAGGCATCAGGGGATGAAACCTGAGTTGTGTTAAAAGTTGTACTTCATTTGTCATTTCAATGCAACTTACATTTTTTGTATATATTTCTATGCCATATATGTATTTTCATGCATAACACTGGGAAAGAGTAGTCTCTGACATGAAATTAACACTACCCCAGTATATACATACATCATGAATGAAAGATGACATCTTTCATTGAGGTACCCGGGGAGAATGTCAGAGCCTAGCTATGCAGCAACATCGTTACGGCACCCGGCGGACAAGAGTTGTCGGCTGGCAAGATTGCTACCTGACACGCGACCAGCGGTCAGGCTGACGACAGACGCACGCAAGCCACGTGACCCCACCAGAGGCAGTGGGCAGTGTGCGTGATAGCTCAGACCGAGCTGGGACAGGAGACTGGAAGGACATGTGTGACGAGAGCAAGGCGTTTGTGTGAATCTCCGTGGTTGAAAGCCGAACGACTGATATCTTGAGAGTCAGACCTATGAGCTGTATTGTGGTTGTGAGTTATATATTGTAGATCGTTGTAATTATCGTTCTGTATTTAATGTGGCAATAAATCCATAGAACTTGTGTTGCTGTGTCTTACGTCGAATCACGTTATACTTGTACTGTCTCACACGTGTTAGCCAACGAGCCGAGTATCTTCTTCTTCTTCTTCGTTCATCCGGAGTTTTTTTTCGGATGTGATTGCGTTGTGCCTGTTTACAGCAGAGCTGCGTTCTTGCGCCGTTAGGCCGACACATCCGACTTCTGCGGGCATTTGTTGACCGGGTGAACCTTCCCGGGGAGCCGAGTATAAGATCCTGACAACATTCATATTTACATATGTTAAAATAACATTTCTGGCATGGTGCAATTACCTACACATTACTTCATGATGATGATGATGATGATGATGATGATGATGATGATGATGATGATGATGATGATGATGATGATAATGATGATGATGATGATGATGATGATGATGATGATGACGATGACGATGATGATGATGATGATGATGATGATGACGATGATGATGATGATGACGGAGTGATCATCTGCTTTCATACATACTGAAATCTTTCAAGAGAAATTCTTTCATACTCAGTGTATTCTCATTCACATAACACAAAAAGATTGAACTGTTAACTTGAAATTACAATTAATCATGGTAACAATTTTCTTAAACTTTAACGTAATGAAAACTAGAAATTTTCGTATTTAAACAAGTTTAACAGTATCACTCGGTGGATCATACATGAATGTACCGCCCTTGACCCTAGGTTTCAGCTATGGTTACCAGAGGTAGCCTGTTCACAGAAGAACGTTTATGTGTGATTCCGGTGTACCCATATTTGAATCTTCGAAGAAGCTATGGAATTCGAGCACCGTCTTGAGATTCTCCATGTGTGATATAGGAGGAGAGACTGACATATCTCATTAAAATATACGATCGCAAAGAGAGTATTCATCTCAAGACAATACCATGCTTTCATTCTATAGTAGGCCCTCAATAAACTCAAGACAAGCCCTTTGAATACCCGACTGCGATTGGTTGAATTGTGTATACTCGACTGCGATTGGTTGAAATTTGCAGCTAAAGTTTTCTTAGGGTCGAGGTAGCCATTCTCAAGCCAACCTTCCTTACTCGCCTCTTACGACAAACACGTAAGCCTGTTACCATTCTTTGTTTTCCTTTTTCGGCCCCGGTAGCTCACAGGCGCAAGCCAAATCATTCTAAAGTTGAACTCTCGTAAATACAGTTGCAATATCATTCGTGTTATTGATGTTATTGTGGTTGTTGTTGTTGCATTTGTTACGACCGTTTCTGCTGCTGTGATTGTCCTTGTTTTTGCTATTATTGTTGCATTCAGCGATATAGAATCTTGATTTTTGTTCACATATATTCTACGTATTACTGCAATCATTGCGTGTTAAATTCAGTTTTCCTAGATATTATATTGCGCTCGGTCGTTTAGCTGCTGTTAATGTCTGTTCGTGTTTCGCTTTATTGCATTTACTCGCAGCTAAGTAATTCCCAGATCTGAGTTACTCATTTTCCCAGAGTTATGTTTAACACAGCGCCTCATCTAGGTATTTATTGAACAACGTGACATTATGTTTCATAAATGTGTAGCCTTTGATAGGCTGGTTTTCATTCGCTGTTCGTCTCTCTCTCTCTCTCTCTCTCTCTCTCTCTCTCTCTTCTCTCTCTCTCTCTCTCTCTCTCTCTCTCTCTCTCTCTCTCTCTCTCTCTGTGTAGTTATTTATATTTAATTGTATATGTGTGTTTCATGTGTGTTGTGTGTGTTGTGTGTGTGTATGTTGTGTGTGTATGTTGTGTATGTGTGTGTATGTTGTGTGTGCGTGCGTGCGTGTGTGTGTGTGGTATGCCGGTCACATAGTAGAATACCCACAAAACAAGCATTTTTAACAAACTGATCAGTTCGGCCCAGCCAACAATGGGTTTTAAAAAACGTTCTGGAATGTACCGAGACCGACATGTCACTGACCACGTCACCCTTCAGGTGCCCGTTGGCTCCATACAGATACTGGGCTGGGATAATAGACCCAATGTTCATAAACAGCGTGGAGAAGTTTTCTTTACCTCACTTATAATTAGACTTATTACTGTCGTCATCATTGATATTTCTGTGTTCCACATTTCATTAGATCGATCAGTAATTGTGTTGGCGTACCGTATAATTTGCCTTGCCTTGCCGCTGAGCCTAGAGTTCGTTAATGTCGAATTTTGCTTCTTACTATTGTTTACGAAACAAATCGAATGTGTTATAAATATGTCTGTTGGCACCTTGCTGCCTCGACAGACGATAGTTTGTTATATTGTGCTAAAAAATGACATAATAACTACAACCCATGGCGGTAGCCTTGTGGTGATTTTATTGATGATAATCTATATATCTACATTTCTATATATCTCTGTGTCTGTATGTGAGTCTGTATGGCGCTGTCACGCTATGTGTCTAAATGTCTCCCGGTCTGTCCGTTTGTTTGTCGGTCTGTAATTGTGTTTTTCTGTCTTCCTGTCTGTACATGTATTTTCCTTATGTCTCGTGCTCCGAATGTCGTAAGTCCGATTCCGGGCTACGTCTTTCGGTTCCCGAGTGCATTTTTCTCGGAGACTCCTGGAAGTCGTCACTGGAGCTACGGAGTTCGTGCTTTGTGCGACGCTTTCCGGAGGTCGCCCTGCGGAAACAGACAGAGCCATATGGGATAAAACCCGGTGCAATGAAGTCTATCCTCTCGAATTGTAAGACTATTTATATCTGCCTACGAGTAAGCAGCTATCCTTTGGTTTTTTTCCTCCTCTAGATTGTATTTAAAATAATAGAATGTTAGAGGGAGGGGTAGGAGAAACCCTATATGGTGAAATGTAGCAGAAAGGGAACATATCGATCCAAACTCCATTTTCCAATGATCAACGATAAGCGTCGTCTGGTGAAGATAACAGGGGCATGACTGTAGACTGTCTTACTGACACAGATCTCTGACGTCAGCCAATGGAGAACTGATGGCGGAACATGCTGACGGATGAAGACAGACAACACTACTCGAAACGTTGGTCCATCTCTACAAACGCATGCACATGTGTTGCCTGCTGTAAGAAAATTGTATACAAATAAAAGTTTAGCTGCATTTACTTTACAGGACTTGCAATCAACCCCAAGATTTATTAGCTGTTTGCGATTTACTAGGCAATGTTATTGCAGCTAATAAATCCTGGGGTTGATTGCAAGTCTTGTACAGTAAATGCAGCTAAACTTTTTAGGCAATGTTATTTCAGAGAGGTGCTGAGTCTTCTCGAGGTATGGTGTCCGCCTCAAGTGCTGGAGATCCCGGGTTCAAACCTCGGTGGTGACCGAGATTTTATTTCACGGGGACTTCCAGTAATAAAATTTCCCTGGTCTCTGGGTAGTGAGATCGGACGCCCGTGTGTATTGTTGCGCACGTAAAAAATCCCTTGGCAGTTGGAAATCGAAAAAGAGTAACCTAACGCGCTGCCCGGGGCAAAATTTGCGAGTTAAAATCTACCCAAAGTATTTTCAGGATCCTCGTCGGTGCTACGGAGTTCGTGCACTGAGCTGAGATTTTCCGGACTCAGGCTTGAGTTAAGGGTAGAACGGATCACTTATGGGTTACACCCGTGTGCCGTGATGTTGATCCGTCGACTAAACTAAACTGTTATTTCAGTATTTTGCCATCCTTTCTGAACGGCCGATGCTCATACCAGCGACTTTAGCGCAAAGCAGTCTACTTCCAAATTTCCCGCAGCTGATTTCGAACCCAAAGCTAGATATTTCGGGGCATTTTGAAGCTGCGCGTCTCACTATCCCCTAAACCACAGAGTGGTTACATAAAAATAGAATAGCAATCACCAACAGTACTTGACGTATACAGTTCAACCAAACACAATTTGCAATAGGTAAACACGATCACAGGAATTAATAGTAGGCCCTCACACTGGGGGGCTGCGGAGTTCCCCCCCCCCCCCCCCCCACTCCTCCCGCCCGATGGTCACTGGTTCAATCCCCCTCGGGGTGGATTCGGGTTTTTTAAAATTGACCTGCACCCCCGGGCCACCCAGCCTCAAATGTACATCGTGAAAGGTCTGGGGGAAGTAAATTCGGCTGCGTGTTACTGGGAACACACCCCCAAGGCCGATTGGGTACTGTAAAACAATGTGTCACTAGTATCACCTGCCCAATTGTCGGGTAAATTTGATGCTCAACCCCCAAAAAGATCAAAGGGTCCGTATTCCTCTTTATCAATGTGATCCTGCCCGTTAAAATTAATTAGCTTTCTAGCTCAATGATTTTAACCATTAATGAGATTTGGAGAACCCAAAGGATCCTAGGGAAAAAAAAATGAAAATTTTTCTGGAAACCCCAAAAACTTAGGGGGGGTTCCCTTTCCTTCCCCTACCAACTAAATAAATTTTA
>JACEFZ010027694.1:130000-207005 GCA_014155875.1 Cepaea nemoralis | reverse complement strand
CTGTTAACACAAGCCTGCCGGCTTGGCGTGGTTTGGTCTAAGCATATGCCCCAATAGGAGATAAAAGGCAGAAGAAGACTAACTGTATAAAACTGCCCTCCCTACTCCCCCTCACAGAGCCCCAGTGGTTCGGAAGAAAATGTGTTCCTTCATAGAATGAAAGTCGACCAAAGGCGCTAGCACTATGCCACCAGGGCTCAGTGGCATAGTTGCCCTTCTAGATATTTTATATCCAGATCTAGATGTTTTTGCCGGCGTCTGGATACCGTTTTCTGACGTTTGGATGCTGGATGCAATTCTAGATACTTTTCATTTGGAGTTGGATATTTTTGATACTTTCTAGTTTATACTTTTCTTTCGGTGTCATTTACCCATTTTTTGTTTGGTCTGGACGCGCGTAAATTATGGTAACTGCCATTATTAAAACTTTGAACTGACTTGGATCAACGCTCAACAATCTGGCAACCCCCCGGTAATGAGTAAAAGGGCGCATAAATTATAATAACATTATTCGAACAAATTTAAGAACCAATACGCAAATAAGACAAGAGACTAAGCAAGACGTATCCAATTTTATAAGAAAACGCCGTTGGAACTACATCGGCCATGTACTCAGAAAGGACAAGACAAGACTCCCCAACCAAGCCCTCTTATGGTCATCAGTAGGGAAAAGAAAACGGGGAAGACCAAGAGAGACCCTGCGTAGAACCATCATCAGAGAAGGCTCATTCAACGGCCAAGTGAACATCCAGGATCTACAACAGGTAGCAGAGAACCGCCGGACATGGAGAGCGGTGACTTCTGCCCTATGCGCCGCCTTAGGCTAAAGAGGAAAGACTAACTAACTAACTAACTATTTGAACTGTAAACTCATCGTGTTGCGAATTATTGCTGTGATTCCGACTTTGCGATTTTTTTTTCATGTGATATTTTTTTGTAATTGCTCACCTTCATATGTGTCTTCCACTTTGAACAAATCTTTCAACATGCCAAAAGTAAAGCAATATGAACAAACATTTCCCCTCTGCCGTACGTCCACCTTGACGAGGTAGAGGGGCTTGAGCGTTCCAATGACCCCAAGAGCTATGCCGACGGTAGCACAGCTACTGGTAGGGCCACCCATGTCGGACAGGTCAAGGGAGAGGGACCAGACGAAGCGACGTACAGACCTGCTGCCTTGTAGGTAGACTGGGGACAGTCAAAGGCTAGGGAAAGCATCCCGAACAAATGCTTGTCGAAATCGGATGTACTGAGCCACAGGCTTGACAAAGAAGTGCAACGTAACTTTATCATTTCATGATGCCACAGATGAAAATTAATCGTTATGGTGCTAATCCCGTGAAGTCCCATCAGGCGGTGATAGTGCCGGGCCCCCTGCCTCGAGGGGGTCCACCCATGACTACTGGTGGTCACCTTCCCCTGTGCTGTGGAGTCAAGGCACAGAGGAGTAGGTTAAGAGCTATTGACCAAACACCCCGGACACTCAACATACTACAATGGAATGCAGAAGGAGTTTATAACAAGAAAGCCTCCCTAACACAGCGTCTTCATAAAGATAGAATAGATGTGGCATGCATTCAAGAGACACACCTCAACGCCAATCGCACATTTTCAGTCGAGGGATATCAGGCCACACGTTTCGACCGCGAAGGACACAAAGGAGGAGTTGTAATACTTACACGAAATACAATACCTTGCAGCGAAGTATCTGTGATCTCTGACAACCAAACGGAAATTATAGGTGTTGATATAATGATAAAGGACGTGAAAATAAGAATTTACAATCTGTATAGCCCGGCAGATAAGGATCTTACACTCTCAAACATGGAAATAACTGACACAAATTGCATTGTTGTCGGAGACTTTAATAGCCGTTCAGAAAGATGGGGATACCCAGATACTGACAAAAGAGGAGATGAAGTGGAGGACTGGGAAATAGACTCAAATCTCCATCTACTCAACAAAGCGGATGACACACCGAGCTTCTACTCTAGAAGATGGATTACCACTTCTACTCCAGACTTAGCTTTCTGCACAGGAGACATCCTCCACAAAATCGATCGCCATGTGCTTGACCAATTAGCAGGTAGTGACCACAGACCAATCAAGCTTGTAATAAATATGGAGTATGTTCCACAGGAGCAAAAGCCTTTGCCCCGTTGGAATTACAAACGAGCAGATTGGGACAGATTTGCCATACTAACAGACAAATATTGTGAAAACATAAATACACGATATGGCAACATGAAGCAAATGGTGGAAAGTCTAAACAGAGCAATAATACAGGCGGCCACTGAGTCTATTCCAAGAGGAGCGAGGAAAAATTACAAACCATACTGGACTGAAGAACTACAAATTTGGGAGGACAAAGTTGAAGATGCTAGGAAGACCGCAGAGAGAGAACAAACAACTGAAGCGAACATCTCTCTCAAAGCCATCTCAGCAAAATATAAAAGAACAGTAAATCAAACAACAAGAGATTGTTGGAGGAAAAAAACAGAAAACCTGAATTTTGACAGGGATGGAAACAAACTATGGAAACTAGTGAAAGCCATGAACAATGAAGGACCTAGAAACAAACAAATAACAATTAAACAAGGAAATGCCTTGCTGACAGGAAAAAAGGCTGCAAATGCACTAATGGAACACTATGCCAGTGCAAACCACATTGATATTACAGCCGAACAGAAGAAAGCAATCAAAGATAAACAGATACATCATAGATATACAGAGACAGCAGCAGAATATATGATGGCAAATCTAACAATGGAAGAAATGGAACAGGCAATGAGTACCCTAAAAAAGAAGACATCACCAGGAAAGGATGGAATCACAAATGAAATGCTAATAGGACTAGGCACTAAGGCAAAAAAGAAACTATTAGCAGTCCTAAATTACAGCTGGAAGAGGGGAATAGTCCCACAGGCATGGAAGGAAGCTATACTAATACCAGTCCCAAAGAAAGGAAAAGACCTGGAAGAACCAAATGGCTTTCGACCTATCAGTCTTCTTAGCTGTGTAGGAAAATTAATGGAACGCATTATCAATGGCAGGCTAACATGGCATCTGGAAGAAAACCAACTCTTAACACCTCACCAAGCAGGATTCAGAAAGTACAGATCCACTGAAGATCAAATAACCTATATAGCTCAGGAAATAGAGGATGCCTTCCAAGAGAAAAAGCACACACTAGCGGTCTGGATAGATTTAGAAAAAGCATTTGATAAAGTATGGAAGGAAGGACTGAAAGTAAAACTGCAAAAAAATGCATGTTTGTGGGAAAATGTACAAATGGATCAGCCACTACCTTGAGAACAGAACTGCCAGGACAAAAGTACAAGGACAAACCAGCAAAATGATGCTGTTGGAGCAAGGTGTCCCCCAAGGAGGAGTTCTTTCACCAACATTATTCCTAGCATATATAAACGACATCACGGAAAATTTTCCAGCCAGAGTACACACATCATCCTTTGCAGATGACCTAGCCATATGGACATCTGAAGAATATATTAGTACAGCTAACAGCAGAATACAGCAAGCTCTATTAGCGCTAGAGGACTGGTCAAAATCATGGCTAGTGAAGATAAGTGAGGAGAAAACAACATGCACAGTGTTCTCCCTCTCAACTAAAACTCAGCAACCTAAGCTGGTATTGAATGGAAAAATATTGCGCCATGAAGAAAATCCAAACTATCTAGGAGTCACCTTTGATCGTCGCCTGACATGGAAGACACAGGTTGAGAAAAATCGAACAAGAGCAAGGCAAAGAATGGCAATCATGAAAAAGCTTGCTGGTACAACGTGGGGAGCAGATGAGAAAGTTCTCAAGAAGTTATATACTGGACGGGTGAGGCCAGTACTGGAATATGGCATTGCAGCTTGGGCAACAGCAGCTAAGTCAAACTTTAACAAAATAAGTAGAGTCCAAAATCAAGGAATGCGAATCATAACTGGAAGCCTGAAGACAACGCCTATTAATGAATTAGAAAAGATAACTTGTTTACAACCAATGCAGGATAGAAGAGATAGCAGAGCCCAGCAACAAGCTGAAAAATTTAGAAGATTGACAGACCACCCTATGTATAAAAGGTTTAGTGGTTTTGGAAAGGGAAGACTGAAGCGTAGCAACTTTGTAGAAACTGCAAAACGAAAAATTAGGGAAGATCCCATACTTAACATATCAACAGTCAAACCCATTTACAATGCAGACAAGTTCCCAGCTTGGAGACAGCAGCAACTGCCTGAGATGATAGAAAACATTCCTGGTATTGAGAAAAAGAACACTCAGCATGAAACCGAAAGAAGAGAAATAACCCTAAACTACATAAAAGAACATTACCCAAGCAGCAATTGGACCCATGCATATACAGATGGATCAGCCAAAAATTCAGTAGAGAATGGAGGAGGAGGAATTCTCCTAAATTTAAAAAATGGAGTGAAAAAAACACATTCAGTGGCAACTGGAAAGTTTTCAAGTAACTTCAAAGCGGAGGTAGAGGCTCTGAAAACTGCAGCAGAAATGCTTCTGATGGAGGAAAATAAAGAGAAGCAAATAGCTATCTTTACAGATGCAAAGTCAGCTGTCTCAATACTGAAGAGCAATAACAGCACAGAACTAACTGACCTAAGAGCAGCACTCCATGGTCTATGCCAGAAATCCAAAAAAGTTGTAATACAGTGGATCCCATCACATTGCAGTATACCTGGAAACGAAGAGGCTGACAGACTGGCAAAAGAGGGCGGACGACTACCACAGCCTGACATAGACATAACCTATAATGAGGTAAAGAGGTTGATAAAAAGCACTTATAGAACCAAATGGGAATCAGAGCATCCAGGCCATCAGAAGGATGATGCATATTACAAACTCGACAGAAGAGAACAAGTAGCAATCTTCAGACTCCGCACAGGACATAACAGGCTGAAATACCACTTGTTCAATAAACTAAAGATAGGAGATACCGATGAATGTAATTGTAGAACTGGAAAAATGACAGCAAAACATTTGCTGCAGGATTGCCCAACGTATGCAGAACAGAGAAAGATATTTTGGCCCACACCTGCTTCATTTGAGGACAAGCTCTATGGAGATATCAACAAGCTCAAGTTGACCACAGCTTACTTTAACTACATACAGGTTGACATTTAAAGGTGCATGAAGACCCAGAGGCATGAAATGGAATATTGCTTGGATAGCAAATCCATTATGTGGAAAGTCCAAATCGAAAGCTCGCTGTGTGGGCTTCATAAGAGGTGGAAAAGTGTCTTAGTGGCACAAAATGGAATATTGCTTGGATAGCAAATCCATTACGTGGAAAGTCCTAATCAAAAGCCCATTGTGTGGGCTTCATAAAAGGTGGAAAAGTGTCCTAGTGGCATGAAATGGAATATTGCTTGGATAGCAAATCCATTACGTGGAAAGTCCGAATCAAAAGCCCATTGTGTGGGCTTCATAAAAGGTGGAAAAGTGTCCTAGTGGCATGAAATGGAATATTGCTTGGATAGCAAATCCATTACGTGGAAAGTCCGAATCGAAAGCTCACTGTGTGGATGTCATCTGCAGACTGCATACTTCTGGTTTCCGGAAGAACAGCCTATGGTGAACGGAAGGCCCAATATACGGAAGTGAGGCTAAGCAGCCATGTGCAGGACGTGACGATTCCTTGGGTGAGCCCAGTACCAGAGCGCTATGTATCGGCTCTGCAAGTATGGAAGCCTCCTTGGATGGCGGGGAATGCCCATGGTCTGCCCCTGCCTTCCCTTGAGGGCTAACCAGGATCTGTGGCTGTTCTATATGGACCAGCTGGGATGGGGGATAACACCACAACAGTGAGAGTCAAACGTCCGAAGAAACCCCCGGGAAGGTTAACCCGGTCAACAAATGCCCGCAGAAGTCGGATGTGTCGGCTTAACGGCGCAAGAACGCAGCTCTGCTGTAAACAGGCGCAACGCAATCACATCCGAAAAAAACAAAACGGATGAACGAAGAAGAAGAAGAAGAACAAACATTTCGGAAAGAGTGGCTGCAGGATGACATAATTAAAGATTGGGTGTTGCTAGTTCATGGAGATGCGACTAAGGCTCGTTGTAAGAACTGCAAGTGCGAAATGAAAGCGAAAATACAAGACTTGAAGAAACATGCAAAGACTAAAAAACATAAAAATGCAGTGCCATTTAGGGATATGCCACAGTTGACATTTGTTTTCAGAACTACACAGAGTAATGTATCATCAAAAGTTGAAGGATCTGTCGCAATGTTTTTAAGTTGTCATTGTGCAATCGTGAACTGTGACCATTTTATTGATTTGTTTAAAAACACTATTTCTGACAGTAAAGTGCGAATGGACGTGAAAATGCATCCCAGCAAGTGTACAAATATGATCAGAAGTACTTTGTTTTCTCACTTTGAAGAAGATTTGATCAGTGACATTTCTACAAATATATTTTATTATTAGAAGAATCGAATGACATTTCGGTTCTGAAAGTGCTTGGTACACGTGTTATATATTATAGCAACAGCACAGACAAAGTAGTTTCTACATTTCTTGGACACTGTGGAAGAGTGTGATGCAGAAAGTATAGTTCAGGCACTGAAGAAACTTTTGGTCAGTAAACATTTACACTTGAAGAATTAGGCTGCAATTGGAATCGATAATGTATCGGTAATGGTTGGCGTAAAACCCTTCGCCAGGGAGACGGCAGTCACATCAATACATATGTAATTTCTTATTAATTAATGTAATGTGGCTGCTGGGCTTCTGGTTGACTGCCACTGCCGTCGGTGATGAACTGTAGGTTCGTGGACTGTGTAGGTGAACATCTAGGAAACATCCAGATAGGAAAATGACTGCCGATTCCATCAGAGATGAATTGGGTGTTTCGTGGGGGAATGATGTGTTGACATTCTGGCGGCGGCATTATGCACAGTGTATCTGTGCGGGCTGTTGTTTGTCGAGACTCCTGTCTTTTCCACTTTTCACATTGGTTAGTGGGGAGCGTTTTGTGTGATATTCACTGGCACAGGAACGGAGCATAATGGGGACGACCCGGTGCTGTGAAGTTGGAACTGTGACTAACTAACTAACTAACTAATGTAATTTCTTACTTTCTCAATCTGGATATTTTCCCTAGATACTTTCCAACGAAATCTAGATATTTATGGATGTTGTTTGGGCCATTTCTAGATATTGTTGGTAAAAAAAAAGTGGCAACCCTGCAGTGGCTGTACGTCTCCATCAAGGGTGATCCTGACACTAGTGCGTCATGTCAGGGCTTTTCCTACAGGGGACTGGCGTCAAGTTGTCTACACACACATCTAGCTTTGTGACTGCCCGTAATATTTGTCATGTGTGGGACAATAATGCGGTGGCTTTTCCCTGCCTAATCTACGTGGTACATTTTTATGCCACATGTGTTATATAGATATTCCATCTATTTTACAAACCCAGTCAGAAAATTATGGTCTACTCTCTTTCGAACGGGCGCCACAAAAGCGCACTGTCTGGCACGCTTTCCTGCTGACTTGTTAGCCATGTGTTCAAAACCTCATAAGTTCGGATTTTACAAATTGACCCTGGCTCGCAGATCCACCCAGCAAATATTTGGGTAAAGAAATAATCCTGGAAGTACAGGCGGCCGTTGTGATATGACCCCACCACCCAGGGATCTCCAGTAGGCGTACAGACATATGGTGCTGCCCCAACAAGCCCCAGGGCATGGGAAACGACCCACTTTTGTCCAACCTTCAGGACTTTCAGGGAGATCCTTAACGTGCGTATCCGTAACTGGAGACCTCCAGTTTTTTCAGCCCTTGTCGCAGAATTTTGAAACCAAGTTGCATGACCTTTACAAGACGTCTTAGTCAAGCCAGCATTTTTTGGCTGCGTGTAGTTTACTATTATAGGCAAGTTTGCGTTTAGTAGTTTGCCATTGCTTTCTGAACGACAGACCCTCATAAGTCGGATTAATGCAATTAACGTGTGTCGTAATGGGTTTTCACATAAGGTGTTTTACGGTATCATGAAGTTAGGTGCCCTGTGCCTTACCTCGCCGTTCCGAGCATGAATCATGACCAGGATCATATGCTGACATGATAGATCCGGCAGGTCTGTCTCACGAGGAGTTGCTGATGGTTACAACTAAGTCGATGATATATACAGACGGCCGCGTCAAAGAGGAATATGTGGGAGGCAATGAAAAAGTAGTAATAACAACGAGAAGAAAAGGACGATGACAGAAGGAGAAGAAGAGTGTATGGCAGATAACAATAATAATCATCATAATCATCATCATCATCTTCATCATTATCACAAGACGAAGTAGTAGTAGTAGTAGTAGTAGTTGTTGTTGTTGTAGTTGTTGTTAGTAGTAGTAGTAGTAGTAGTAGTAGTAGTAGTAGTAGCAGCAGCAGCTGCAGTAGTAGTAGTAGTAGTAGTAGTAGTAGTAGTAGTAGTAGTAGTAGTAGTAGTAGTAGTAGTAGTAGTAGTATAGTAGTAAGAAGAAGAAGAAGAAGAAGAAGAAGAAGAAGAAGAAGAAGAAGAAGAAGAAGAAGAAGTGGGAGGAATAAAATGAAATAACCAATAGTGAGGACGCGGTGAGTTCAAAAGAATAAATAGAAAACATCGGAGAAAACAAACTGAAGCAACAACCAATACACCAGTCCAAACAAGACGTCTACAAATATCAAACGCGGAGAAAACAGCCCACCGGAACGCCAGAGAAGAATTAAAACAGCGAACAGAGACAAACATCGGATTGAAGTATGTCAGCAAAATAAAACTCAATGCTTAAACAGTTAAAGAAGCAATTAACCCCACCGCCCTCCCCTTTCCCCGGTGAACCCTCCTCCCAAAAAACACATCCTTAAGTGAACAACCACAAGCGTAAAGTGATACGCGCAATCCATTTCCTTGGAAAATACTTTGATTCTCTACAAGTCACCCTGAACTTTGACCCTCTAAGATAACATGAGCAACCCAACGCAATCCGAACGTCAACGCACGTGCGCTATGGCGTCGGGAAGTCTATGCGACTCCTACCCGCCAACTAGGAAAAGCATTTATTTATCTCAACCATTTTCCACTATCGGAAACTCTGGACTCACGGCGAGGATCTTGTTTTCTCAGGTGAAAAGTTATCACCCGATTGTGAAATCTGAACAAGTCAAGGCACGAGGAAGCAGCGAGAGTCGGTCTGGCGGGCGCCAACAAGGGGATGCCTAAACATGCCTAAACTTTGATAAAATTGCAGACATACGCATCGTATCGTCTTCAAAAATAGAAGTGGGGGGAAAACAAAAAACAAAATAGCGCTGGATAAGGGAAGTCAAGACGCAAACACGTTTTCAAAAAATTATAAACAAATGCCTGGTCTGTGTTTTAAGTATCCTTCATGGCTTTCTTCTCCCCGAACACACTACACTTAAGTTGCAATAACTAATTTCTGATACACAAGGAATGTATATTTTTATTTTCATATCTGTAAACCTGGTCAGCGGTCGCTGTAGGGTAACGGTTAGGAGGTACGCTGATAATGGCTTGAGCGCGGTCAGGCCAGAGTTCTTCCTCTGCCTCTTATTCGTTGTTTTTAGAAGGAGACCGCGTTACACACCAAGTTACGCACCTCAAAGGTCGCCGTGTCCGACTTCAGATCGCATTTTGTGCAAGGTTTGCTTTCTATAGACAGATTCTATTAAAAAATACAGGCGGGTAAGTTTTCTTTCCTAACAATTTTGTCACAGCAGCCGTTATACGTACGGCCTACTTTATGCGGTTTTCAGCTAGCATGAGGGTTTTCACGTGCACAGTGGCAATGGCAAACTACTGAACATAAACTTGCCAATAGATCACAACAGCAACAAATACTGGTGTTGATTGCAACGTCATGTAAAGGATATGCAACTAACTCTTTATGAAGTATGTGGCAGAGGTCTCTACTTATTATCATTTTGTTTAAAGATAAGGCAAGAAGAAGAAGAAGATAAAGAAGAAGAAGAAGAAGAAGAAGAAGAAGAAGAAGAAGTACGAGGTGGATAAAAACAACAACAATAACAACAACAACAACCACAACAACAACAATAAGAACATGACGTTTACTGTAGATGGTTTACAATCAACCCTGTTCTTTTTATGCCCGTCCTGGAACAGACGTCGGCGATCATGACTCTCCTAGCCCCTTTGCCGCCTGATACATTAACGTGCATGATGTTGCTTATAGTATTATTTAATGCCCTGTTGTTTCAGCTTTCCACATACATCTATCTCTGTCTTCCCTAGCCTTTCTTGTCCAGTGTTTCACACATATCTAATTTCTCTATTCCACATCTTCTGTTAGCTTGTCACATAAATCTAATTTACATTTGCACTATGGTTTTCAGCAACGGTCTAATTATTATTTGTGTGTGTGTGTGTGTGTGTGTGTGTGTGCGCGCGCGTGCGTGCGTGCGCTCGTGCGTTCGCTCGCTTTGAACTCAAACGTAGTTCATGCTCGTGCTACTACTTCTAGTGCATTAAACTGATTGTTGCGTGTGGATTAGCTTACCCTATTACCAGTGTCCTTCGCCATCAAGTGAACCCTCTCTGACTTCTGAGGTACTTGTAATTTACGTCTGCAAGTCAAGGACGAGAATTCAACAATTTAAGCCCAAATGATCCGGTGTAGAGCTTGAATTCGCTACCTCGGTAAAAGTACACCGGAAGTTTAAGAATGAGTGCTCTGATCCACTGGGTCATGCTGGTCCCCAGCGGTCTGGTAACTCTTAGAGCTTGCAGCGTTTCGACGCTTGTTTTCTTCAGTGTCCAGAATACTATCTTGATTCCACTGAAAAACCACTTCCTGGCTTCCTCTAGCTTCCTCTCATTTCATTACGCATTGTTAGCACTCGCATACCTACAAACGAACGGACCCTAAAACACATTTCACTATGTGGGTTTCGGAGGTTGGGGGGGGGGGGGGGGGGGGGGGAGGGGTTATGGTGATATTTCTGTTGTTTGTGACTTTGCTCAATGTTTTTCTGTGAAAGAATATTTGAATACGATGAATATTTTCTGTAATTCTGTTTCTCTTGTACCGTACATGTCACACTGCACCCTAAATTTTGAAATCGAACGATCTGATTAATTTGTACGCCTGTAATATATAGATAATGCTGAAATGACATATAGAACCAGTTTTGCTGCATGGCAGTGAATCTTGGAATGTAAATGAACAAATTAAGAAGAAATTAGAAGCAACAGATATGTGGTTCCTGAGATGAATGCTGCGAATTCCTTGGACTGCCAGAGTAACTAACAACGATTGCCTGAAACAGGCTAATGAAACATGAACATTATATACAACAATAAGAAAGAGACAAACAGCTTTCTTCGGTCATGTGATGAGAAGAGAGGCATTAGAGAACATCGTGACAACTGGACAGATCGAGGGGAAGAGAGGCAAAGGCAGACCAAGAAAAATTATGCTGGATGGATTGAGACGGTGGCATGGAGGAATATCATCAACAGAGTTGACCCAGAACACCAAAGACCGAGATCTGTGGAGAGCCATGAACACCCACGGCAGGGCACTTGATGATGATAATGAATATATATAGATTTAAATACCTAGGAGGCTATTGTAATATCAGATGGAAGATACCCAACAGAGGTTTAGAGTAGAATAGGGCATGCAAAAGCTGCATTCAAGACCATGAAAAGTATCTTATTCAATAAATCACTATCACTGAATGTAAGAGATGAGTACTTAAATGTTATATAGAGCCTGTTTTTCTGTATGGTAGCAAATCATAGAACGTGAATGAACAAATTAGGAAGCGATTGGAGGCGACGGAGATGTGATTCTTGAGAAGAATGTTGCGAAAATCTCCAACTGCCAGAGTATCTAATAATGGTTGCTTGGAAGAGACTAATGAAGCTAGAACATTATATACAGCTATAAGAAAGGGGCAAACAGCTTTCTTTGATCATGTGATGAGAATAGAGGCATTGGAGAATATCGCTACAACTGGAAATATCAGTCGGAAAAGAGGCAGAGGCATCCAAAAAGAAATTATGCTGGGTGGAATGAAACGGTGGCATGGGGAAATGTCATGATTCAGAGTAAACTCAGAGCACCAAGGACCGGGATCTTCGGAAAGACATGAATGCCCACGCCAGCTGACAAGGCACACGATGCTATATCTATATACAGATTGTGGCGTTCCGACCCGGAGGTAGACTGTTCCAATCCACTTTAAGGCGGAGACAATGTTTCCGTGACCTTGACACTCTGATCGACCCAACCTAAAACTTTTTTTTTATTTTTGGTTTGCATATCCTTTTGACAGGACATCGCAGTCAACACCAGCATTTCTGCCGCTGTGATCTCTTGGAAAGTTGACGTTCAGTAGTTTGCCATTGATTTCTGAACGACCGGCACAGATACCAACGCAAAACCAACGCAATCCGGCCTGCTGCCAAATCGCGCGCAGATGTGTAGCGGGCGCCGGTATACGTGATTACGAACCTCGTCCCCCTAGAGGATTAGCCCGGTCAACAAATGCCCGCAGAAGTCGGATGTGTCGGCCTAACGGCGCAAGAACGCAGCTCTGCTGTAAACAGACACAACGAAATCACGTCTGAAAAAAAGTATCCGGATGAACGCAGAAGAAGAAGAAGAAGAAGAAGAAGAAGAAGAAGAAGAAGAAGAAGAAGAAGAAGAAGAAGAAGAAGAAGAGGAGGAGGAGGAGCAGCATCAGTAAGGCCTTTGCCATGGAGACGGCAGCCTACAATTTGTCCAAAGAAATTCCCCAAGAAGTAAAGTCGACAGACCACGTCACGGCTGGGCGAGCATGTAACGGGTAGCTGGGGTAGAATTAACCCTATAATTAGATTATGTGAGACTCCATTTTCCCTCATCCGTGAGACGTTTCATGGGCAGCGACGAAGTACCCACTTAGCACTCCGGTCAAGGTTACGTGGAGATACGGCACTCAGGTAATGGCTGAAAGTTGTGAACACCTGTAGTCTGTAGGAACTGGTTACGGCTTCAGCCGTGCAAGGCAGAAGATGTCATTATAGGCTCTGGTGGTCAACATGGCAGAATGAATAAGAGCGGTAGTTCAACTGATACACAGGTCAGTTGGACTGAAATGTTCATTTCTCGTCCTTGACTTTCGGTGTGTTGGTTTTTTTTATGAAATGGTATGGGTGCCGGTCATTCAGAAATCAATGGCAAACTACTGAACTTAAAACTTTCCCAGTTATCACGAACAGCCAAAAGGCTGGGGTTGACTGCTACGCCCTGTGAAGGACATGCAACTAAATTTAAAGACCACAAGAAAAGATGTTGAATGGACTAAAACTGTGGCAGAGTTGATTCAGAGCAACAAGGATCGAGATCTTTGGAAAAATAAAAACACGAACGCCTAAACCCACTGGCGCGGAATGTGATGGTGTACTGTTAAAAAAGTCACTTAAAAGTCAACAGGGTCGACTTCATTGCACCGGGTTTATCCCTTATGGCTCAGTTCCTTTCCGCAGCGAACTGCCGAAAGCGTCGCACAAAGTAGCTTGACTACTTCGCTAAGGAACGCCCCCCCCCCCCCCCCCCACTTTGTGTGTGTACTGTTATAGCTCCGAACCCAGTCAGGACTTTAAAGTAGCAACCGCCTGGGAAGATAAGAGTTAAAACGGCATTGGGAATGCGGTGACATGCACCCGAGAGCAAGAGACAAACAATTATTTACATTATTATCTGAATGAAAGAGGGGGAACAGTGGGGGAACGAATAGAAATTCCTACATCCAGCGACGTCACCCATAAATTGTTCAGCTCTCCAAAGTTGGTCCTCAAAAGCCCAAATCTGGTCCTTAGAAGTGGACAATACGAGAGTAGTCATGATGGCGCCCATAGGAAATCATAAGCAAACATCCAGACACTCGCTTTTGCGGTGTATGCAAATTTGCAGATGTGTCCCAGGTAAGGGAACATAGAGAAGTCGAAGGTGACGAATTTTAATGTAATTTATCAGCTCTGTTAAGGTAGCCCTTTTGATGTAGCGACTGATTGACAGCCAGCTTGCGGTGTGGGACCGTCTGGCCGGCGCCACGGCAGCCAAAAATATACCCCAACGTGTACCTGACGTCACATCAGCGGCGCCAGTCTGTCTGGGCTAACTGTTTAGGCCGAGATTCCCCCAGCGCAATTTAACACGTGTCAAAGCGGCTTTCGCACAGGGAGTAAAAGGCCTACTAAACACAGGTGCACAGTAGATGTGTAATAGGCTGAATGGAGCCGAAAGAAAAGAAAGTCAAACAAAGCTTCCATCGGGTGCGCTGATCTTTCCATCCGAATAACACTTTGAAATTCGTAAATAAGTAGGCATTGTATTGCTCAGTGAATACTCTATAGGGCTGTTTAATAATAAACATATGGGGGGACCACGATAAACTTGATACAAACTTGACACGGGGGCGGGGCCTAGATAATAGACGTTTAACGTCCAGGGATTTGATAGGCCGCTGTTGGCCGACTTGCCTGCAGTGTACTTCGCGTGGTAGGAGGAGTCAATCAATACGCCAGACACGTGTGGGAATGTTCCAGGCATTAGTAAATAAAGTGATAGCTGGAGGTTTTCCATGTATTAGCTGATGACATCCTTGCTGCTGCAGTTCTGAGATAACCGCTGCAAAACGAACCTTCCTTTCAGTTGTGAACGCTTAAAGAAGTTACACCGGAAAGTACCTCATCTACTTAATTCTAGTACTGTGATACATTCATTGTGGATCTATTAAAAGTAACTTGTGCCGTTTCAGTTCTGTGGATTCAGTAAGCAGCAATATAAATCGATCGTATATTCATACTCCCTGCAGTATTGTGAATTGTCGCATCGCCAGCCAGTGTTGATATTCCGGATCGATAAGTCTTCGTCATCTGGCATCAGTGCACCGTTTCCAGCATACTCGGCAGGCGGCAAACATCAATCGATAGTTCCCATCCACCACAGTAGGCATCATGAAGGCAGTTGTGGCGGCGGAGAGGCCAAGATCTTGCAGCATTCTCGGCGTGAAGAAGGATGCAAATTGTAGCATCATGAAGACGGCCAGTATAGACTTCCATGGGGAGAAATTCAGCATCAGTGATGAGATGAAAGTAAGTAATTGTTACTACTGTTAGTGATATCTGCGTTGTGATACTGTTCTGGTAGTTGTTGTTATGTTGATATGGCTATTGCTGTTCCTACATCCTACATTATAATTTATACGTTACATATGACTGTGAGCGCGGGACACATTGAAATCTCGCCTTAAATAATTCAACACATGCAATGTTACATTACGCTCGTGTGTTACTAACACTGATAGCAGATTATTATTTTTTGGGGGGGGGGGGGGGGGGAGGGCGTGAAGTAGTTACACTGTAACCTTCTGTGCAAGTCGTAAAAGGCTATTAGAGAGGGTTGGTCTGAGACTGATAAACTCACAACATAAAATGCAACCATTACTGACCTACATTGACTTATCGATTGGTTGTGGGCCCCTCTTAGAATGCTCTGCTCAACTAGGTCCTACGGATGAAGAATAAAGGTTTTATCGTAACGAGCATTTAAAAAAAAAGAAAATAAAGATTAGTGGTAGTAGGAGACGCAGAACCTGAGAAATGATGCTGGATGAACTGACGGTGGCATGAAGGAATATCAATATCCAGGTTGATCCTGAACACCAAGAGCCGAGATCTGTGGAGAAACCAGATATCAACGCCTATGGATGGCAGGGCACGTGATGATGATGAATGTTTAATCGGGATGTTATGAATTCCTGTGTGAATTGTTCTACAATCACGCCTTATGTGTTTTGTTACATTCATTAATAAGTTGTGCTTATGTTGGTATTAATGTACCATTTTGTTAAAATATCAAGTTCTGGCCTACATTGTTATGTTTTGTGTACGTTTTGATTGCTTACTTATGGCTAATTTTGTTTAAGGTGGTTGTTACTCCTGCAATGTTAGTTTACTATAAACTGCATCTGTCTATTGTGAATTGTGCATGGGGCAGTAACAAATGTATTACTATTAGCTGAAAACCTTATGATTCCGCTAATGATTGTTACTTTATGGTTATGGTATTTATGTTTTAATGTATAGAAAGCACTGTGTGCACACATTTATACCTATAATAAATGGCACAGGGTAAATAAGAATCTTTAAAACACCAACAATCGCATGGATTGCAAAGAATATTTCTTCAGTTTATATCTATGTTTACAAGACTTGTTGTATAGACTTATTTTGCTACATATTACTAAATTATTATCAGTAATAATCGATTAGATACACACCAACTAGTATAACTAGAAAAGCCTTTGTCTGGAAATCACAAGACAACAGAAATTGGAAGACCTAAAACATATGTAGAAGAGGAAACTAATATTAATCATATAGGGAGGACATGGAACATGGATGCAGCTACATGGGATTGTGTGAGGGCTCATGCCCCAATTGGAGAGCGAAAAAATAAGAGGTATCTGCGCAGACAAAAGCAAAATAAGAATAGTAATATATATATAACTGTTCATGTCAATTATTAGAAGTACACAACTTCAGAAACAAATTAAGGAAGCAGAGAAGATGAAAAAAGTGGCATCGAGTTAAATGATAGTGATAGATCTAATGGACGGTCTGTTTAAGTAGGATATATGCGGTTCATACAATACTGAAAGAAATCCTTGGAATAATGGAATCCATAGCACGCAAGCACATCTGCCAGCTGTGTGTGCCCGTGGCCTGCATGCCGATAGGGTCTCTCACTCCGACATTTATTATTAAGGTTGCCAGCTCCCTGGAGCGTCCTCCGCAGATCCAGATATCGATTTTCCTCCCCCTTGATGGACTAATTGCTACAGTTATGGTTTTATATTTAAGCCGTTCTCCCCATTTCTCAACAGTGGAGGAATAATGGGTATCTTTAGAAGCTTGTTGATTACAGCCAAACTTTATGAGCCTGATTCTATACTGTATTGTGGATACATTTTTACTGCATTTAATTTCATTTTCCTCCCTCTTATACTGCATTTCTCTCTCTCTGGTCCTGTTGTCTCAGTATCTCTCGTCCGTCCCACCTCTCTCTCTCTCTCTCTCTCTCTCTCTCTCTCTCTCTCTCTCTCTCTCTCTCTCTCTCTCTATCTCTTGTACTGCTGTTTTCTTTCTTGATTACTCACCTCCTCACCTCTCATACTGCATTTAACTCATCTGTCGTCTCATATCTCAGGCCCGTCTCTGTCTTTCTGTCTCTCTCTCTCTCTCGTTTGCGCGCTCTCTTTCTCATACTGCTTTCTCTCTCATACTACATTTATCTCTTATGCTGCATCTCTCTCTCTCTCTCTCTCTCTCTCTCTCTGCATTTCTCTCTATCATACTGTCTCAATTTCTCTAGCCCTCCACTCCATTCTTTCTCATTCCCCTCTTTCACTCGTCTCCCTAATCAATGTCCTGCATTGCTGTGGAATACGTTAATACCCACCGACATTATGGAATTAACGAAAGCGCCATACCGAAATCATAGAACTAACGAAAGCGCCATACCGAAATCCTAGAACTAACGAAAGCACTATACCGAAATCCTTAAACTAACGAAAGCACTATACCGAAATCATATAACTAACGAAAGCGCCATACCGAAATCACGGAACTAACGAACGACCCCGTGAAATGCTCACCAAGTGAATTCATAATGCTGCAATAAATTGTAAAGATCCTTTCATACTCCTTAGGTAAATGGTTCAATCCCATATCCTTATAGACTAGACGCCACTTAGTGGGCGAGGAGGTCAGTATCAATCCGGCCGATTTAACTTTCCAGAATTTTTCCTGGTTCTCATCTTAGGCTGGATCGCCCAGCGAGCCCAGTTCAACGTTTGAAACATCCACGTCCATGTTGATTCGAACACATAACCACGAGGCTGGCAGGCAAGAGCGGCGAAATAAATTGTATTGAAAGGACATATGTTTGCATTTAAAACAATAATAACATGTTAATGACTAATTCTGCAGATCCTCATTAAGCATAAACACATTAATGAAGGAAAGCTGCGACCATAACAATTTGTGATTTACCTATAACTCCACTAAATGTTCGCACAGTTGCGGTGTGAAGTGTTAGGTATTCATATCTTCTAGGCTATATTATATGAGTTAAGGTTCCCTTCCTTCACTAACCATTAATCCAAGGAAAGCATTTTATGATTTTTATCAGATGAAAAGCATCGTGTGAACATTGGATAACTTAAAAACTCAGTAGAAAGAAACTGAAGCCATAAAGGTGTGGTGTTTGTTGAGAATTCTAATTCCATTGGCAGCTACGAAGACTAATATCCAAGTAATACAGGAAACCAGTCCACGAAAACATGGGACTACTTACATCAGGACGAGGAACTCGCCAATTGTTGAAATGTTATGAAATATGAGGGTCTAGAGAAGCTTGTGTCAGCCAGAAGATTGACATAGGCATAAAGACAGCCATTCAGCGAAATAATCAAACACTGAGCGGTTAGATGTATGTGGAGGCCTGTGCTGTTATTTCCTCGAGAGGAGATTGGAATCAACATGCACATCTTTAACCTGATTATCTGTTGGGATTTGTTACTGACTTTTTGTCTACACTCCTCTCTTCTGTCTTATCATCCATATATCCCTTTCTTTCACTCTCTCTCTAGTTTTCCCTCAACACATACTCCGACAACAGTTCTTTTTAACATTAAATAAAAGATTTATTTATAAAACTATGTCTTGTGTATGGATGGGTATTGTCTGTGTAATTGCTAGTGTTCTTCTGGTGTGGCTGCTAGATAAGATGTAGATAGATAGTCTTCGTGTCTTTCTCTCGTCTCTTCTCTCGGCTAAAGTACAGGACGATATATAGACACCACAGAACGATCTCACCCTGACGGCTCCGTCTGCTTGCGTCTGTAGATAAATCCGTTCTTTGTAATGAAAATGTTCACCACAGTATCAATGTTCTTAACTCGCTCACTATTTGCTGTCCGCTTAAAGGAATGTTCGGTGTTTTCGTATAGCGTTCTTTAATCCATTCTGGAACAACACATCGAGATTCTAAAATGTTCTATTAGTGTTCTGTAAAAGTTCTACACTCGATATTTGTAATTGATATATGCTCTTGGTACGCCCTTGCTACTCTATGAGATTGAGTCATTTGAGCTTTTCCATTAGCTCATCTGATCTTTATTATTCTTTCTCTGTCGTCCTTAATTCTTCCGGTGAGACTTCTATTCTTTCTTTTTTTCCTGCACAAGTGTCGTGCTTTATTACTTCAAAGGGCTTTCTTGTGGGTTATCAACACTGAGTGATCTGGACCACAGCCATCTGTATTCTCTTATTTGATACGTCTCGCACTGGTATGGAAACCTGGTTGAGATACATTTTATTAGTGAGATCTGTGTCTGCTTCCTCTTCTCCCCTATGTGAGTGTCTTTTCCTCCAGCCGAAATGAAAAGGCTTCCGAAAAAACCCACTCTGACATAGGATAGAAGATTCACCCAACATCTATACTATTCCTACTAATAGAAACAATGTTAAATGCACTTCACTAATATCTATTCCTATTCTAAAACTATACTCTAATATACCTTATTTAGGCATCTATGTTCCTTTATAGAATTAATGTAAATCCACGAATCGAAATTTATCCGCATCCAAGCACTTTATCCCATTATAAGGGAGGATATTTCTTTTCATTACAGGACACATAATTCTATCTTCTCGTCCAGTTGGGAATACACACACTAAACTGACAAAGAAAGTGGCTACTCTTTATAGGTCAGTCTATGTCGCATAATCCTTGACATTGCTGGACAAAGCAAATTCAGACTTCATTATCCCTTGTCAGTGGAAAATTTCTGATCTCGAACTTTTCCGTTGTTTAATACAACCAAACCGCATTCTGCTGTCCAGTCCTACCTCCAGAACGCAATAGGCTGGTCCATGATACTGTCTGTCTTTGTAGCACCCCCAATTTTTTCCACTATACAGGTCACCTGTGTTGTAGTCGACTCTCCCGCCTTGACCTACATACACATGCGCTGGTCAATCCGTTGTTTATATCCTTCTGTTTCATTAACCCTTCTGCTCCCTGGGTGTTCGCTGTATACAGTCGTCGATCTGGGAATCACTAACATTCAGCATTTCACGACATAGGCCCCCTCTTAAGAGATTAGACCGCGTCGAATCTTTCTCACTGTAGGTTTGATTCCCATGATCCACAACCCTAGGCCTCTTCCTCCGGATCTGGATGTCTGGATAAAAAATCTGCTCCTACATTCTCCTTTCCAAGGATGTATTCCACTGTGAAGTCCAGTTGCAGCAACAACGTCCATCACATCCACCGTGCGTTGAGCTTCTGCGAAGTAGCTATTAACACCACGTGTTGATGATATGATTGGGTCCTCACATGGCTCATCTCATTATCCAGTAGGCGCTCTAATTGACACCCTACTATACTACTAACGACTGAAACTAGTGTTGGCTCCTCGCTCCTGTACGTTCAGTCGACCTACTTTCGACTTGCGTCAGCGACGGCTCACAATACAAACGGATTGTCCCATCCTGATTGTAACACTGCTTCCATGTCCTCTTGGTTTCCCCCGGTTTTTCCTCTGGGGATGTTCCGCCTCGTCCTCGTCGGACCGAGTCGTCTTTCCCAAACCTCCTGGGCTTTTGCTTCCAGGACCATCTTGGGCGATGTTGTATCTGGTCAGCCAATCTTTGGTTGGAGTCCTGGGTAATTCTCGCTTTTCCCGACGTTACCCACCCCTTCTGAACTTGGTTACCGGTGAAACTTTCACTCTTGTCCTTTCCCTGACTTGTGATTTCCCTCCTCCTGTCGTTGGGTAAATCTGACCTATCCCGTACTGTCCAATAGGCCCTCCTATGTTGTACTGGCGATCTCTGGTCTTCGTCTGGACTGGTAACCTTTGTCCCAATGGCTGCCATCACCATAAAGTGCGAAGCTTTGCTCCCGGATCTCTCTTCATATTTCCTAATGAGATGTCTAGGGAGATTTTTCTTCTCTTCCCCGATCCGTATTTTGTAGATGTTCTTGGACACCACCTTTTCCACAGGATAAGGTCCTTTCCATCCTACTTGGAGTATATTGGTCTCTGCTGGACTCCACACTTCCACTTTGTCTTCCACTTTAAGAGCTAGTTTCCTCTTAATTCGCTTGTTGGGTGGTGTTCTCTGGCACTCCGAACAAGACTTCACCCACCGGCGTACATCTCCGGTCATTCCTGGCCAGCAATAATGGCCGGATATTTGCTGCAAGGTCTCTCTGACACCCATATGTCGATTCTCGTCTATGATGTGTCCACTCTGAAGAATGTGAGGACGGTGGGTCTCTGGAACCACCCACTGCTCATGCAGGTTATCTCCCCTCCAGCTCTCCGATAGAGTAGTTGATTCTTCAGAAAGTACTGTCCCGTTCTGGTGGCTCAGCACTTCTTTGCAGCTTCCTGTAGCAAGGATGCAACGTAGTATCCTGCCTCTGGGCAGTATGCAATTCTCCTATCTCTGAGTTGTCGCATAGTGTCTCTGCCTCTTTTTCCTTCCCTTGAGATCCACTGACTACTGTTCCCTGGTAGGCTGGCTGTTTGGGCATCCCAAAAAGACATATTTCGTGCCAATGATCATTGGAAATAAGGAGTCAGATAATACAGCAGCTGGAATAATGCCCGTGACGTACCTGGATTTAATCTCCACCTTGGCGATTGGCAGCGTCATGGAAAACGCACTCCTCATTGCCGGCTGTATTTCTATAGTCTCCCCTGTAAGTTGGTCTGGGCTTACCAAGCTGGCGTCCACCACCGCTTCCCCATCCAAACCTGTATCATAGAGACAAGCAACCTGCTGGCCATTGACTTCAATAAGTTCAACCACAGGTGGTCTCTCTTGGTCCTGAGTGTCTTTCATCTCCTTGACCGTTTCCTTGCCTTCCTCTTTTGATTCCTCGAGGTTGGTTATGCAATTGGCGTGTTTGCCCTTGCATCTGCAGTCCACAGTATTATGTGTTGTCGACTGGCAGTGAGTGCACTCTGTTCCCTTCCTAGGTTTCCCTGTGTCCTTTTGTTCCTTTCTCCTTCGCCGACCTCAGCCTTGTCTGTGATCACCGATGTAGGAATCACTTTGCATGCTGCGAAGTAAGAACTTTTAGGTTTCAATCTGCAGTCCTTCGTGTTGTGGGAGGCCGCCCTACAAAATGAACACCATTTTTCAGACCACTGTCGTTTCGCTTGAGAATTCGAGGTGCTCTGGTTTCCTACCTTCACCTTCTCTGAACTCTCCTCTGTGTGCTTTATATAAGGTTCCCCTTTTTCTCCTTCCCAGTTTTTAGGTTTCTTTTTCTCTGTTTTCTCCTGACCTTTGGTTTGTGTACTTAGTTCCTCAGTTTCACCATGTACTTCCACGAATCGTTCCGCCAGCTTATTCACCACATCAATCCGTTCCGCCCCTTGTTCTCCCAAGAAGGTTCTGAGAGGTTTCGACATTTGCTTTCGCATTTGGTCTACCACCATCATCTCTTCGAGACTCTCATAATCCCTCTGGAATTCTGCCAAGTCCATCCATTTCTGGAGATAGGATTTCAGCCTCAGACTGTAGGCGGCGAATAGTTCTCCCGGCTCTCGTCTAGACGATCTAAACTTTTTCCGATATGTTTGTGCGGTGACTTCATAATGTTTCATCAAAGCTGCTTTCAATTCCTCGTACTGATTTTCCTGTCCTGGTGGTAGGCGTGTGTAGACCTCGTAGCCCGAACCACGTAAAGACTGGGATACTTTAAGAGCCCATCTGGTTCTATCTAGTCCCATAGCGATTGCCATAGCCTCGAACCGATCCAAAAACTGGAATATCTTTTCTTTACTTTCATCGTAGACCGCTAAAGGAAACTTCATGGCCTGGTAACCCTGTCCACTCATGTAGGTTGCTCCAGGTGAAGATGAACTTCCTTCTGCTGCATCTATTTCACCCTTAGTTTGTGTCTTGAGTTCTAACTCTTTCAAGCGGTATTCATGTTCCATTTCCAGTTTCTTGGTCTCCTGGTCCATTTTCTTGGCCTCTTGTTCCATTTCTAGTCGCTTGGTCTCCTGGTCCATTTTCTTGGCCTCTTGTTCCATTTCTAGTTTCTTGGTCTCCACCTCCATTTTCTTGGCCTCTTGTTCCATTCTAGTCGCTTGGTCTCCTGGTCCATTTTCTTGGCCTCTTGTTCCATTTCTAGTTTCTTGGTCTCCCCCTCTATTCTTCTCACTTCCAACTCGGCTTTCCGGTCTTCTCTTTCCCCTTTACGAATCTCTCTCTCTCTTTCTTGTATGTAATCAGTTAGCTCGGTACCAGCTAACCCAATTTCCTCCCCGTTGGCTCTCAGTTCTGCTGTAGTTACTTTAGGAGTTGCCATAGTTACAGCAGATAAGTCAGCAAGTTGAGTAAAGATCCCTCAAGGCAGAAAAGAAGTACTCACTATACAATTATATTCCACCTAGAACCTATACCATTTATCTATGTCTATCTAATATTATAAATCTACACCACCCCACCGTACATCACAACCACTCTCTCATCCACAAGAGGAGATATAGGATAAAGACTTATGTAGACGTGTGACCGTGTGACTAGGTATGTAATGTCTTACCACCTATCCACATTCACTCTGTCTGGAACTTTCTCACTGCAAAGTCACCAGCATTAATGAAATGTTTCTACCATATATCTAATGGCACCATATATCCAATGGACGTCCTTCCATTAAAAGTCATCAATATATACTTATATTCCTTCCAATCAGTATGTCCCAACATGTAGGTACTCCGCTATGCTTGTGCCAATATGCAGGTACCTCTCTCTGTATATGCCTTGTTATGCCTTAGGTCATATGAGTATTATGTATGTACGTATCCCGCTGCTCCCACCATTTTATGTGCTGTTATTTCCTCGAGAGGAGATTGGAATCAACATGCACATCTTTAACCTGATTATCTGTTGGGATTTGTTACTGACTTTTTGTCTACACTCCTCTCTTCTGTCCTTATCATCCATATATCCCTTTCTTTCACTCTCTCTCTAGTTTTCCCCTCAACACATACTCCGACAACAGTTCTTTTTAACATTAAATAAAAGATTTATTTATAAAACTATGTCTTGTGTATGGATGGGTATTGTCTGTGTAATTGCTAGTGTTCTTCTGGTGTGGCTGCTAGATAAGATGTAGATAGATAGTCTTCGTGTCTTTCTCTCGTCTCTTCTCTCGGCTAAAGTACAGGACGATATATAGACACCACAGAACGATCTCACCCTGACGGCTCCGTCTGCTTGCGTCTGTAGATAAATCCGTTTCTTTGTAATGAAAATGTTCACCACAGTATCAATGTTCTTAACTCGCTCACTATTTGCTGTCCGCTTAAAAGGAATGTTCGGTGTTTTCGTATAGCGTTCTTTAATCCATTCTGGAACAACACATCGAGATTCTAAAATGTTCTATTAGTGTTCTGTAAAAGTTCTACACTCGATATTTTGTAATTGATATATGCTCTTGGTACGCCCTTTGCTACTCTATGAGATTGAGTCATTTGAGCTTTTCCATTAGCTCATCTGATCTTTATTATTCCTTCTCTGTCGTCCTTAATTCTTCCGGTGAGACTTCTATTCTTTCTTTTTTTCCTGCACAAGTGTCGTGCTTTATTACTTCAAAGGGCTTTCTTGTGGGTTATCAACACTGAGTGATCTGGACCACAGCCATCTGTATTCTCTTATTTGATACGTCTCGCACTGGTATGGAAACCTGGTGAGATACATTTTATTAGTGAGATCTGTGTCTGCTTCCTCTTCTCCCCTATGTGAGTGTCTTTTCCTCCAGCCGAAATGAAAGGCTTCCGAAAAAACCCACTCTGACATAGGATAGAAGATTCACCCAACATCTATACTATTCCTACTAATAGAAACAATGTTAAATGCACTTCACTAATATCTATTCCTATTCTAAAACTATACTCTAATATACCTTATTTAGGCATCTATGTTCCTTTATAGAATTAATGTAAATCCACGAATCGAAATTTATCCGCATCCAAGCACTTTATCCCATTATAAGGGAGGATATTTCTTTTCATTACAGGACACATAATTCTATCTTCTCGTCCAGTTGGGAATACACACACTAAACTGACAAAGAAAGTGGCTACTCTTTATAGGTCAGTCTATGTCGCATAATCCTTGACATTGCTGGACAAAGCAAATTCAGACTTCATTATCCCTTGTCAGTGGAAAATTTCTGATCTCGAACTTTTCCGTTGTTTAATACAACCAAACCGCATTCTGCTGTCCAGTCCTACCTCCAGAACGCAATAGGCTGGTCCATGATACTGTCTGTCTTTGTAGCACCCCAATTTTTCCACTATACAGGTCACCTGTGTTGTAGTCGACTCTCCCGCCTTGACCTACATACACATGCGCTGGTCAATCCGTTGTTTATATCCTTCTGTTTCATTAACCCTTCTGCTCCCTGGGTGTTCGCTGTATACAGTCGTCGATCTGGGAATCACTAACATTCAGCATTTCACGACAAGGCCCATGAGCGCATTTGCCACTGGGCATGGTACTATGAAATGGGGATGCTATACTGTGGCACCAAGAGATGAGGATTCTCAAATCAGGCCTCTTTTCAGGTACTTTGCGTGCCGAATTCGAAGCAAACATCGGTGTTCATAACTCCACAATCCTCTATACATTCACATTTCGAGCCAAAATAGGCCTTACCAGCCACCTTAGATCTCACGGCTCTATACTTTCAACCCCACTGGATGAAATGAATGGTCATCACCATTCTTGATGGACAGACAACAAGCACAATCCTGCATAACGAGATTGTTGAAGTTGCTGCTTATATTATTATTTGTTGCCAATTTCGACTTTCCACATTGTTTTTTGTCTGTTCATCTGCCGCGCTTATCTATCCAGAACTAAAAGGTCATTACAATTTTAAATATGTTGTCTAACGTTTATATGCAACTAACTAACTAATTTCAGGGGCCCCACTTCATTATGGACCCACTTGCCATCGGACAAGCTGACATGGCCATTCTGCCACCGAGCACAGATCTCACACACCTTTTCGGATTAGAGAAGCTAACGCAACACCTTTAAGCAGCCTAACTCTCCTGTCCCCATCTTTTTTTGTGGGGCGGGGGGATTTAAATCCCCGGATGTCTTATGTTAAAGATTGTAATCTTATTTGTTACAAACTCATTTATCATAGATTCAAATCTCACGCGTGTCGTGACACGACAGCCAACAAGTGTAATACAGTAACCGTAATCTGTCAAGCGTGTAGCACTTTAGGAAGCTCGTGTGCTGGGTTATCCTTCATCCCTCGAGACCCACCATCCAGCAAATCAATATCCCTTCGGCGCGAACTGGTACAGGGCCCCGTTTTTTGTTTTCAGAGCATTGGCAAAAACAACAAGTAAAATCAATGTGGAGACTGGAACCAGGTTACAGAAATCCATACCTTGTCATGACGCGCACAAACTTTGTCGGTAAACTGAAAGTTGCATAATGAATATTTAATTAAGATTTCATAATAGCTGGGAAATAAGCGGGCAAATGACTCGAGTTCACAGCTGCAAATATCTCGGTAAGTCCGCTGATCAGACACATTTCTATGGCGTCCCACTTTTAGTTAATCAGGGGTAGAAAGAGGAATATCAAATGTCGAAGTACAGATGGATGTTGACAGAAAACATTTTTAATATTCATTATCAAGTTTCGGAAAAAAAAAAACCACTTATCTTTGGCCTCGCACATGGCGTTCTTGTTTAGCTTCAACCTGTTTGTCTTGATGCTCCTGCAATCTGGTCACAGTTGTAGATTAACGCAAATCAGTTTGTCTTGATGCTCCTGCAATCTGGTCACAGTTGTAGATTAACGCAAATCACTTCAAGTCATTTTATCCGTCCTGCCTCGCTGAGGGCGTTCAAGAGTTAGTAAGTGATTATGTTAACAAATATGAAGCATAACATCCATACACGTATCAATGGTGCTTTTACTTTAAATATCCCAAAGGGGGATTTTATATAAATGGATAGACAGGCCCGATGATATGGCATTGTATATTATCTTTATTATTTAACTGGCGCTGTGATTAATGGGATTGCGTGGCGCGCAGTTTTATAATCAGCACACCGCGTTGAGAGTTCCATGTAATTTGCAGGAGATTTGGAAGAAGACCGCTTTACGTTGATTTCGATCGAATGAGGAGTCGGGTATTTAGAAAACAATGGCAAACTACTGAACTAAATTTCTAGTAAATCATACAGCTAAAAAAAAAATACGCGGGTCAGGTATAACGTCCTTTTAAGTTGTTTAGTTTGATCTTTATTTGAAATGAGAACAGGAGTGCCACAGCGATGCCTTTGTTTGCCCTGTATAATTATGATTGAATATGAAAAGTGGGAATCAATGCAGATAGCGATATTAACATCAGCAAACAGGCAAATGCAATTTTCGTAGCACTAGGAAATTTGTGGAAGGCAAGAGAAATTTCAACCTAGTACCAAACTTTGAATATTTAACTCCGATATCAAATCGGTACGTCTGAATGATCAGAAACTTGGAGAACAACAAAAACAAAAAGGTTTGTTGCATATCCTTTATAGACCGTCGCAGTCAACCCCAGCATTTTTGTTTTGGCTATTTATGATTTCTTGATAAGTTTTACGATCAGTGGTTTGCCATTGTTTCCTGAACGACCGACATTCATACCATTGTATGGAAATCAACGCAAGGCGGTCACCTTCCATATCGCCTGCAGCTGTGTTTCGAGCGCGGTATGCGGGATTATGAATTGCGTCCATAACCCCTTCGCCACAAAGGCGAACTAAAACAATTACTAATCAACTACAAGCGTTAATTAATCCAACTACAAGCGTTAATTAATCCAACTACAAGCGTTAATTAATCCAACTACAAACGTTAATTAATCCAACTACAAACGTTAATTAATCCAACTACAAACGTTAATTAATCCAACTACAAACGTTAATTAATCCAACTACAAACGTTAATTAATCCAACTACAAACGTTTATTCGTGCCCCTGCTGAAGAATAAATTAAGTACTCCTTTTACACTCTATGATACGAATTAAGTACTTGGTGCTAGCTCATACTTGATTAGACCCATCCGCCCTTGGGATGAAGTTGGCCAGAGATTATATGGTCGGCCAGAGATTATATGGTCGACCAGAGATTATATGGTCGGCCATAGATATACATGTATGTATGGTCCGCCAGAGATATGTATGGTCGGCCAGAGATTACATGGTCGGCCAGAGATTACATGGTCGTTCAGAGATATGTATGACCGGCCATAGATTAATTATATGGTCGGCCAGAGATACATATGGTCGGCCAGAGATACATATGGTCGGCCATAGATATGTATGGGCGGCCAGAGATATGTGGCTTGCGGAATGTGCTGTTCTAGATATATGTGGGTGAAGCCAGACAAAAGCGCTATGTAGGGAGCCATTGATGTTTTCATGTCAGTGTACCTAACTAAATAGATCTCATTTTTCAAAAGGTCATTCATTGTACATATCTTACATTGTTTTTGTGTGTGGTGTTTTCAGGAATGCTTTCTAAAGCTCAGCGACATGGTTCCTGATGTGCCACGAAATGAAGATGGCAACATCGACGGCACGGTTCTCATGCAGTATGTCATTGACTACATCTTAGACTTAGAGCTTCAGTTAGACAGCCAGGACCCTTTCTCATCAGGCTCATCATTCACCGCGTCATTTCAAGCAAAGTATGTCTCTGAGCCAACATCACGAGAACCTTTGTCGGAAAAATCTTTAGAAAACATCGTTCCAACACAGGTGAGTGTGCGGTTTGTATTATTATGTGAGAGAATCAATGAAATTATTCTTAATTCTCATACAATTTTAGGATCTACTTGTTGTTATTTATAATTAACTGTAATGTTCAATCAATACTGGCATAGGAAGGGGGCGTAATGGGAGGGCCCTTTGTCGTGAAGTTAGAACCGCGAATAACTTAAATCGGTACTACTGAATTAATAAGAATAACTAACTGCTAAAACAAAGGCAAATAAGCTACATATATTTATTATACTCTGTATCAATAAGAGACAATTATCTTTGCAAAGAAAAGACGCATACTGCTGTCATTAAATATGATATGGGTGATTTTGTTTCACTATAATCTCTGTTATTTAATTGACTGCTTGAAATTGCAGTTATTTTACAACACCTGCCACTGACACAGAAATAAAATGGTTTTTGTTCTCTGCAGATACCATCATCTCCAGTGACATATTCAGACGAGTCTTTATTGCTAATGTCAGAATGTGACATCAGGCCTCCCTCAAAGTGAATCTATTTTCTGTCCAAGGTAAGATTTTTATAGTAATCTTCTAGAAATATTACTCTAAATGTCCTGATGAGAGAGAGAGAGAGAGAGAGAGAGAGAGAGAGAGAGAGAGAGAGAGAGAGAGAGAGAGAGAGAGAGAGAGAGAGGATGTGTGTGTGAGAGGATGTGTGTGTGAGTGACAGAGAGGTGAGGGTGTGTGAGAGAGGATTGTGGGTGTGTAAGTGAAAGGTGTAGTGAGTGCTAGCCCCATATTGTCATAGATCAATCCATGCTCAATGGGTAATTACGTTATTATCACAGTGGCAGCCTTTATTTCCCAAGACATTCCCAGGTACATATTTAAGGCTGGTTTTGTAGTCTAAAAATAGATACCAGAAAATGTTTTTGGTGGTAAAGGTGTCTGACATGGCATTCAAATAACCCATCCAGCACTGACAGGTCAATACAAATATGGGGCAAGCACCGGATGGATGCTTCAGTGTGAATAAAAGAGTCCTTTATTTTACCTAAAATACTGTGATATGTAGCGTCCCCCTTTTGCTGAAATGTGATCTCTTTGTGTTCAGTACCTCTATCATGTTTTCATTGCATTGTAATCTCCTTTTTTGGGTTCTTTGATTTGTGTGTCTAGCAAAATCTTATATCACCGCGTGTAAGGTCAAATGTCAGGACTGGTACTGGCCTAGCTTAGGAAGGTATTAGGTCTGCGCATATATAGAAAGTTGCCTGAGGAATGGAGGTGGTCACCTCACTTCATTTGTTGTGGCTATATTCTGGACAAGAACAAACCCCTGATCCAAGACTAGTAAGCAAGTGAAATTTTATTTTTCTTGCGCTCGCTCGCTTTGATGAACTCGAGCGTTGTTCATACACACTAATTTTAGAAGCAATGGACTGAATTTTGCGCGTGGATTAGCTTTCCCTATTACGAGTCCCTCGCCATCAGGCGAACCCACTCCAACTTCAGAGGTACTTGTAATTTACGTCTCCTAGTCAAAGTCGAAAAGTCACCATTTAGTCCAGCTCTCCAGCGAGAACCATAAATAATTAATTATCTGCAGTCCACGTGATGATGGTGGATGTATATGATGGTAAAAAATGCACACCTACTACAGCAGCTACCAACAGCTGGCAAGTGCGATCATGCTTCTGCACATCTCCCGACCTCCAGCATAACACCAGTTCGTATACAGTTTGTTCATGCCATCACGAAAGGCTGTCAGGAGTCATCTCTCAATGTCATCCTCTTATCTCTTTTTCCATTAGTCTTACTATTTGTCATCGGATTATTTTTGTTTCCCCTACACTGCAAGATACACCAGTCAACTGGGTTACCTGTGGCAGTTGTCTTGGTGTCTTAAAAATGCAAATAAGCAGTTTGGTGTCATTTCATGCCAGGTCTTAAAAGTACCTAACCTATATTAACCTTAAAACCGGCCTCTCCCCAGTCTCTGGCCTGTGTGCTCTTTGTAATTATGTAAACAAATGACATTTTCAAGTGTGTGTGTGTGTTTGTGTAATCCACGTTTCGCGTGGGATTATGTCATGTGCCCTGACTGTGGTAGATTAGATAGTTCAGCTATATACCACCACACCTGTGGCTTATTTACATAAAGACTTGAACACCAGGTGGGCGCAGTATAATACAAGTGTTTTTATTTAAATTTAGAGCGACCACGTGAGCTTTAAGTAAGTACCACGCTGAGAAGAATAGGCAACGGCCAAGTTTCCTGTAATGTGAAATGGGAACAGCTGTGGTGTGGTGGTGTGTCGCTTGCCCGTGGGACTGTGAGCGTGGGTTCGAATCCACAATCTGGCAAGTTTTCAATATTTGCTTCAGCTCCCAGGTCGACGAGTACGTGGAAGCGTCTTGGCAAAGTTATTAACCACGTCATCTCTGGAGTTGGATTAGTTTAACAGTTGTGGTCTAGCATCAAATATTACTTTTCTATAATGCTAGATATAAAACAATCGTAGGTGTTGATTTACACTCGTAGAGGCCTAAGGGAAATGTATTGAATATCAGATGACCCGCAAGACGACAGAAAAATTGAAGATGATGTATAGACACATAAGGATTGGGACACGACACAAGGATTTCAATACGGTCGGCCAGAGACATGTATGATCGGCCAGAGATATGTATGATCGGCCAGAGACATGTATGATCGGCCAGAGATGCGTATGATCGGCCAGAGATGTGTATCGTCGGCCAGAGATATGTATGATCGGCCAGAGATGTGTATCGTCGGCCAGAGACATGTATGATCGGCCAGAGATGTGTATGATCGGCCAGAGATGTGTATCGTCGGCCAGAGATATGTATGATCGGCCAGAGATGCGTATGATCGGCCAGAGATGTGTATGATCGGCCAGAGATGTGTATCGTCGGCCAGAGATGTGTATCGTCGGCCAGAGACATGTATGATCGGCCAGAGATGTGTATCGTCGGCCAGAGACATGTATGATTGGCCAGAGATGTGTATCGTCGGCCAGATATATGTCGCTGGCGGAATTTGTTCTAGATGAATGAGAGTGAAGCCAGACAAGAGCTCCCCGGGAAGGTTAACCCGGTCAACAAATGCCCGCAGAAGTCGGATGTGTCGGCCTAACGGCGCAAGAACGCAGCTCTGCTGTAAACAGGCACAACGCAATCATATCCGGAAAAAAAAACTCCGGATGAACGAAGAAGAAGAAGACAAGAGCTCTACTAGCTCTATGCAGGGAACTAAAGAAGAATAGTCAATCAACATAGGACTGGTTTCATAGACCACTACTCGATGGTTGAGATACTGAAGGGATCCGAACACCTATATGCAATGAGGATAATCTGAGGAACTGACTAACTAGATATGTAGCATTCTAGAGATGTGCTGGGCCCGAGATAGGTATACGGTGTTCCAGAGATCGATGGTGGGCTTGATGTATGTGGTGGGACAGAAATATGAGATAATCTGGATCACATAAAAAGAGCATTGAAGACATCCTATAATCTTGATCACATAAAAAGAGTATTGAAGACGTCCTGACAGAAACCCACTTAGAAGAGAACTGGTTACTCATATCATAACTAGATAATCAACAATCTTTGGCAATGTTATGAGAAGGAACGAGTGACAACATGAAGGCTTGAGGGGAACATAGACAGTGTAAAATCTGGAATCAAGATGCCAAGCAGCCCGATATCTGGCAGGAAATCAAATCTACACAAGATGCTATAGAAAAGCAAGACAACCCACGCATACGTCATGAACACATAATAAAAAGAATATCACACATGCAATGACGTACTCCAATTAAATTTACATGCAAATAATGTGCATGGCAATTCTTTTGAAGCCTTCTGCATCCTGCAATTAAACCCAGCGGCCTAATACATAATTTACTACTTCGCAGTTATTTGACAACAAAGACACGTCATCCAGTTTACAATAATGAGGGTCATAGATTGCCTCCCCATCCCCTAGTGTCTGTCCTGTACTAATCAGGTTGCGCGCACCTGCCATCTGCTGTTGTTTGAACAGCCACTAGCATTCTGGTATGCGGACCTTTATTTAATCTACCATTGTTTCAGCGCGGACCGCCTTATTACTGTAATACCTCGCAAGTTCATACCATCATGTCCCACTCCAGTCGCCACCACTCGCACCTGGGTTTTACCAATTAAGCTTCAGTGTTTTCCCCGGGATTTAGACAGGGAAGGAAATTATGGTCCGTGGGTCTTTTTTGTTTTGTTTTAAGTGTTAATTACAAAAAAGGGAAAAGCGGTAACATGTGACGGTACTGAACATTCCGTTTAGAAATTTGGTTATAGATGCAAAACAGTGGCTAGGCGCTTGCCTGCTGGCGCCGTTGGTCATGATTTTTTTTTTTGCGCTCTCTCGCTTTGAACTCAAGCGTAGTCCGTAAACACTATTTATAGTAGTTATGAACTGAATTTGCGAGTGGATTAGCTTTCCATTTTAACATTGTCCCTCGCCATCAGGCGAACCCACTCCGACTTCAGAGGTGTTGGTTATGATGAGTTCGAGCCTCATTGAGGCGGATTAGAATGTTAAAGAATTCACCCGGGGTTCCTGGGTGACCCACTCTAAAATGGACCCTGGGAAGTGTCTAGGAAAGTAAGAAAGTAATACGAGTGGTATGAAGCTGACATCATCATCCACCGAGTGGCGATTAGTCTGTACAAATATGGACCCAGCACCACATACCCAATGAGCCTTAATGTGTATAAAAGGGTCCTTTGCTAATTTCTTGAAGAAAAAAACATACGACCCCTCCCCTTGTTGTTATGCTAACGTAGTATATTTGGTAATACGGTTCTAGTCAGACCCGTAACTTCTTGACCAAACGACAGTTGAAGGCTGGTTGGTTGGTAGTGTTATCCTATGGAAGTGCCTGGTGTAGAGACTTTCCCGACCCCGGCCTAAGTACCGTACCATGTCCGCGGGAGACTGCTGAAGCATTCTTCTTCCCCTCTCCAGTTTCAGGAAAAACAGGCGTCAGTAATACCCCAGCCATTTTAATGGACCTTAAGGCATATGGTGCTTGGCTCATATTTTTATCGACCAATCGACGCGGTAATGTGGCGAATATCTCGCCGGTCGCTTACACTTCCCCAGACATTTACTGACACCCACTTTAAACTGGGTCAAGCTGGAAGCCCAGATGAATGTTAAAAATCCACCTTGCGTATTCGAACACAGAACCATCGGGCCGGCAGGCGAGCAGAGCGTCTAGCGACTACACCAACCACGATACCCTCAACCGACATACTGCCAAGACATGTTCTGGTACCGGTGTTGCAGGCGTCGACCTTCGCCGGGAGAAGAGCGCTCGCTCTTAAACTTTCGCTGCGCTGATGATAAGGTAGACGGTTCAGCCCCAGGAACACCGATGGCATTAAGTTGGATGTAAACGTGAGGTCAGGTAACCTTTACTTCGATGAGTTGAACATTATTATTGACTTCTTGTTCAGAAATCCATGGCAAACTACTGACTAAAATTGTCTACTGACTAAAAACGACTAAAATTGTCTTAAAAAATCAACCTGGGGTTTGCAAACGACATGCAAAAAACCATGTATAGGATGTATTTTTAATGGCTGCAGTGTTTGCAAATATTGCCGGTCCAAGTTTTGTATTCACCCTATGTAAAGTTCATGCAACATAATAGGTAAATACAAAACTTGGACCGACAATATTTTCAAACACTGCACAGTGTAATTAAAAATACACCATGTTATAAGGCAGGCTCGGGACTACATATGAGTACGAAAGAAAGAACCACACACATACACACACTCCCATATAACTGTTGTATTTTTACTGAGTGAGACGGGGTGTATATTTGCTAAGTGAGGGAGACGGATAGAGGAGATTTTAACATCCCGAACCCCATTCACCCATTATCACCCAGTTCGTCTACAGGGGTCACTTTTGGTCGGGCCGGAGTGTATCGTTGCCGCCGCAGCTGCGTGGAGGATGTGGGAATGTCATCTTTACCGTAAACCAAGCCCTCGCCTGTCAGACAGCCTGGCGCCACTAGTCGTCAAGAGGCAGGCGGGTACCGGAACGAGGCAAAACTTCTGTACAACAGGTGTTCAACCTGGTGTACTCCCGCTGCGGGTTCTGTCCGTTGGACCGTCTTTGAGACAACGGCAAACAAACTAGTCTTTGCGTGGTTGTGTTGAGAAAGAGGGGTAGAGGAGGAGAAGGAGACCCCGATGATGGAGAGGGGGAGACACACATGTTTATACTTTGATGGTTATTACTTTAGCAGGGGGCGTTTCTTACTTTGGGAGCTTTTATTTTCGGAAAAATGTTATTGCTTCAAATGGTTTTAATTAGGGCAGAGTACAGTTGCTACTGTTTGGCTACGGTTTTATGTTAAAGAACAGATGATCTCTCTCTCTCTCTCTCTCTCTCTCTCTCTCTCTCTCTCTCTCTCTCTCAATGCGTATGTACGTACTGTGTCTAAAATATTGGTTGCCAGGAAACAAGGCTACCGAAAGGTCATTACCATTTTAAACATGTATATGTAACATATATAGCATCTACTGTTGTTTTGCGAGTCTCCGTGGCGATGTGGTCAATCCGTCTGACTCGGCTCCGAAGGTTGTGGGTTCGATTCCGGGCTTCGTCCTTCGGTACACGAGTGCATTTTTTCGGAGACTCCTGGGGATCGTCACTGGAGCTATGGAGTTCGTGCTTTGTGCGACACTTTTGGCAGCGGCTGCGGAAAGTGACTAAACCATATGGGATAAAAACCCGTTGCAATGAAGTCGACCCTGTCAACTTTTAATCGCAATCAGCCTCCACATTTTGGGCAAAATGTACGTTGAATAGTTTGCCATTATTATATTTCCGTCTGTCATTCCGTAGGTCGTCCTTTGCAGAACCGTGCCGACATTTCTCTCTATCATAACCAAGATATCCTGCCTCTGTTGGTGTTATGTGTCAATTATCTATCACATTCCACGACCGTATATATTGTGTCAATTATCTATCAGCATTCCACATCCGTATATATTGTGTCAATTATCTATCGCATTCCACATCGATATACATTGTGTCAATTATCTATCACATTCCACAACCATATACATTGTGTCAATTATCTGTCACATAGCCACGTCCATATATATTGTGTCAGTTATCTATCACATAGCCACAACTATACACATTGTGTCAATTATCCATCACATTCCATAACTATACACATTGTGTCAATTATCTATCACATTCCACAGCCATATATATTGTGTCAATTACCTATCACATAGCCACAACCACACACATTTTGTGAATTATCTATCACATAGCCAAATGCATATATATTGTGTCAATTATTTATCACATTCCACAACCATTTATATTGTGTCAATTATCTATCACATTCCGCAACTGTATATATTGTGTCAATTGCCTATCACATTCCACATTGATATACATTGTGTCGATTATCTATCTCATTCCACAACCATATACATTGTCAATTATCTGTCACATTCCACAACCATATACATTGTGACAATTATCTATCACATAGCCACAACCATATACATTGTCAATAACCTATCACATTCCATTACCATATACACTGTGTCAATTATCTATCACATTCCACAACCATATATATTGTGTCAATTATCTATCACATTCCACGCCAATATTTATTGTGTCAATTATCTATCACATTCCACAGCCATATATATTGTGTCAATTAGCTATCACATTCCACATCGATATACATTGTGTCAATTATCTATCGAATTCCACGTCCTTATACATTGTGGTCTTGTGCACTCCCATGGTAACTTCCCTCCATTATTCTCTCTTCCCCCCCCCCCCCCCCCCCAAACCTCCTCAATCATACATGTTTTGATGCATGCCCAAGGTATTTCATTCTTCTCCTGTTTTATTTGTCTTAATATCGAGCTCTAGTTGGTTACGTCTGTTTGTTATTTGTTTTTGTTTTGTTACGTGCTACTCTATTTCTATTACACTACTTTCCAAAGGTGCATATGTGCTTTTTAGCTTTGTTCACTGATTCAGTTCCAAGCAAAAAGTAGGGTTTGGACCAAACATGGTGCACAATCAAATCAACAAGTATTTTAATCTAAAGTTTATGTTCGCTGCGCATTTAAATTGCGGTAGATACCGAAAACCAAAACAAACAACAGGATGACCCTAGTATGGCGATATGTCGTCTTCCGGTGGAAATGGGAGGTCTCATTTGGCGATATGTCGTCTTCCGGTGGAAATGGGAGGTCTCATTTGGCGATATGTCGTCTTCCGGTGGAAATGGGAGGTCTCATTTGGCGATATCAGCACTGGATTAACTGAAAATCCAGATTTCACACCCGTATGTTGCCACACGCACGATCTTCTGTATTTTGTTATCTCTTGCAATCTATATAGGTTTTAATTGCTTTTATTTTCGTTTAACTTCAATTTTTGCCATCAGCGGTAGATCAAGGTATTCATAGTTGTTATCTTTCTATAATTTCTCTCTATTTATACTTATCTGGTAACATGTTTTCTCGGTTGTTACTACTTTTTGTTTATATTCGCTGCATTCGGATAAATTGTTGTCACCTTCCTCTTTTGTGTTGTTGTCGTCAGCTATGTTGACATAGGTGTTTCTGTTCCTCGTATGGCGAAGGAGGCATGTTGATATAGGTGTTTCTGTTCCTCGTATGGCGAAGGAGGCATGTTGATATAGGTGTTTCTGTTCCTCTTATGGCGAAGGAGGCATGTTGATATAGGTGTTTCTGATTCCTCTGTATGGCGAAGGAGGCATGTTGATATAGGTGTTTCTGTTCCTCGTATGGTGAAGGAGGCATGTTGACTATAGGTGTTTCTGTTCCTCGTATGGCGAAGGAGGCATGTTGATATAGGTGTTTCTGATTCCTCTGTATGGCGAAGGAGGCATGTTGATATAGGTGTTTCTGTTCCTCGTATGGCGAAGGAGGCATGTTGATATAGGTGTTTCTGTTCCTCGTATGGCTGAAGGAGGACATGTTGATATAGGTGTTTCTGTTCCTCGTATGGCGAAGGAGGCATGTTGATATAGGTGTTTCTGTTCCTCGTATGGCGAAGGAGGCATGTTGATATAGGTGTTTCTGTTCCTCGTATGGTGAAGGAGGCATGTTGATATAGGTGTTTCTGATCCTTGTATGGCGAAGGAGGCATGTTGATATAGGTGTTTCTGTTCCTCGTATGGTGAAGGAGGCATGTTGATATAGGTGTTTCTGTTCCTTGTATGGCGAAGGAGGCATGTTGATATAGGTGTTTCTGTTCCTCGTATGGCGAAGGAGGCATGTTGATATAGGTGTTTCTGTTCCTCGTATGGCGAAGGAGGCATGTTGATATAGGTGTTTCTGTTCCTCTTATGGCGAAGGAGGCATGTTGATATAGGTGTTTCTGTTCCTCTTATGGCGAAGGAGGCATGTTGATATAGGTGTTTCTGTTCCTCTTATGGCGAAGGAGGCATGTTGATATAGGTGTTTCTGTTCCTCTTATGGCGAAGGAGGCATGTTGATATAGGTGTTTCTGTTCCTCGTATGGCGAAGGAGGCATGTTGATATAGGTGTTTCTGTTCCTCGTATGGTGAAGGGGTCATGTTGTTCCCAGTGGCGGACTGGGTCTAAAATTATTGATCGCCAGAACTAAAAGATCATCATTTTCCAAATTGTCTAATGTTTAAGGCGACCCACTTTATTAGAGGCCCATAGGGCGGCCAGTCAACCACTGATTGTTCCTTATAAGGCATTTTCTCTAACGTGCGCTCGCGCGTGATAACTTGATTAATTAAACTAGACAGTGGAGATGTGGATTTTGAGGAGAATGTATTATATTTCTGCACTGAATCAGTTAATTCTTCCATCTGATGTTTGCTATACGCTGGTGGAGACGTTATGTAGGAGATCCGAGCATGCATGGACCTGTACAGAGTGTAATGATGATGATGGTGCACCTCAATAATCACTCGTTTGAATTTGTTGACCTGGATACGTAATTTTCCTTCTTTACAATGATATTTGCACCTTGCCGTCTTGACAGACGATAGTTTGTTATATTGTGCTTCAAAAAGGCATAACTACAACCCATGGCGGTAGCAAATGTGACTGATCAGACCAATTTGCGCTGTAAATGTTTGTCCGCAATGGATGCATGTTAACACATGGTCATTTTAACCATCAGTGCACCATCTTACGTCTCTCCCGCTGAGTGTGTGACCTATCTATAATACATTGTGATTGCAGATTTTTTTCTTCTATTATATCACATAATGACCTTATCTTTTTTTTTGATACAACAATTTCTAGTCTCACAAAAACGTAATACAACTGTATTTTTGTTTTCCGCAGAACAAGCAGCTGTGATTAGAAAACTGACTTCTCAAATGGAATCCACTGTGTCCACCATGCACTGTTTTGGGAAACCAGGTTGAACTTTGCCGCGTTGGCTTTGACTGACATGATCACGTGGAACATAAAAACCTGGTTCTCCAGGGTCGCGAGTCACGCTTCATTGAGGATTTTATTTCGGTTATTCCTGTGCAATGATGTGTAGAAAGAGTGGTGGGTGTTCTTCTTTCTCCATGGATGCCACCTGTGTGTTTATGAATTTGAATATTCGCTCACATGTGTGGAGTTATTTTGGTGGTCATGTTAACATTCCTGGTGATCTAGGGAGAAGAAAGACAGTGCTTCAGACGGGAATGTGTCGATTTGTGCGAGTCGCCAACGATCATACTCAAGTGTGCCAATAAGGAAACATTACAATTAACTATAGAATATGTTTTGATGTTCTTGGTAATGGCAATGTTTGTTTTACATTCTGTACCCATGGAATTTGTTAATGGTTATGTAAGTGAGAGACTTAATATTGATGTCACAATTTTTTGGACTTTTAACATTTATGTCACAATTTTTCATTTGTTTATTTGAAGAATCAAATTCATAGCTGTTTGTTATAATTTTGCCTACAAGATGCAGTGACAGTAGATTGCTTTGCATTGATTTTCGCAATGATGTTATTAGCATACACCACTCACAAAGTAACCTACTGATTGTAAAATTGCCAAGAAAATCACAATCGGCCGGTAAATCCTTAGGTTGATTGCGACTTCCTGTAATAAACACATTTTCATGACAAAACAAAAGCTGCATCGCAGATCTTCATGTGGTAATTTTAGTTAAACATGATTGCTACAGATAGCTTTAAGCCGATTTAGTGAGGGAACCAACAAGATGAAACTATATTCAAGACAGTACTGGTGCTTATCAAATTATGGCCCCCAAAATAGCAGATCAACTGAATATGTGATTAAGGAGTTTCACACGAAAACACATTCAAAGGTTACCACTAGTTTTTTTTTAATTTCCAACTAAGAAACAAGAGCACTTTCTGGTACGATATTGACGAGGTAGCGGGATCATTTCCTATACGCTGCCAGTTTGGACTTCAGACTAGTGTTCAGACTTCTTGTTCCGAAAGCAGTGGCAAACTACTTAACATAAAATTTGCCTAGAAAATCAACCTGGTATTGGAGTTTATCGCAATATTCTGCAGAAGACATGCAATTTAAAAAAAAAACAAAACAACAACAACCCTACATTGAATGGTGAAGTAAAAACTGTAAGTAGAAGAAATGAAACAATAGTAACAAAGTGGTTTTGAATCATATGTGTAACAACCAGGTAACATTGAGGGAATCATGCCTAGGGTATTGCTGCTAGCAGAGGCAGTCTGTTTGTCAGTTGTGTAGGTGACATTTGAGCTTTTAAAGGAGTTAAGTGGTTATGGACTTCAGGGAAGTCAGTTATGATCATTGACTCTTTAACTCACTGAAGTCACTGACTCGTGTAGAAGAAATAAGAAGAAATAGTATTAACCAAGACAATCATAAACAGATAACAATATGGTGTGCATGAAGAAGTAAAAATACGCTATTGGAAAACCTGTATGGTCCCAGTTGTACACAGAACAGAAATTGACACAACATACAATATGCAGGGAGACCAAACGTATTGAGTCCAGATGGTATGTTGTGTGGCCAAAATGGGATTAATCCCAATTGCAGCCCAGATGGTATTAATCCCAAAAGCAGCCCATCTGAGTTAGCCCAGATTTGATTTGAATATCTCTTTCAGCATTTTATGCCAAAGGTGAACAAACATTTTAAGAACTGGATGTCTAAGAGATAATTGTTTCAGTTGTCTTTAGTTTCAAGTCATGTTTTCCTGTGTCTGTATGTGATGTTTTTCCTTTTGTGAGATTTTCATTTGTGCATTAAAGCTTTACCAGGCCGTTATTCCCAACTTGTCTTAAAAGTATATTCACAAACTAAATCACAAAAGTGAATAAATTGTGGGTGGTAGAGGTATCATTATGCCAGAATGTATCACTACTCACTGTAGGCTAACTATGGCAGTGTTTCATGGTGCAAGAGATGTTTGGAGAGTGCTTCAGCTTCATCTCCTCTCCAAGTATATTATAAATAGTATATTATGGATTGTGTTAAGTTTGCAGCTAGTCTGACCAGCAAATATGTTTCAACAATTTTAGATTTCTTTTTACTGATATATGTTTAACATGCTCATAGATTAACAGGGTTAATTTGACTTTTTCCTAGAAAAGTTAATCTGACCTTATTCAAGAAGGGTTGATTTAGCTTTTCCTAAGAAGAGTCACAATTAGGTCTAAGAATGCATAGAGGTAAAACACAGATAATGGGACTAAATCAAGCAAATAACAACCGGATTTCCATTGGTGAAATGCCACTTACGAGCACTCTTACCCATTCGGCCTTGCTGACCTCCATCGTGGGTTATTAATCGGGTAGTTAATAGGTTTAAAACACACCCACACTGACTACCAGTTTTCTCAAGTTGGAGGATAACGCCCAGTCTTTAAGCCATTTCGCCCCCTATATTGACGCTAAGGTAGTTTATGGTAGTTGCTGTGTGAAATTTCATGTCTTCACATTTTCTAGGTTACTGTATAGATGTGATGCAGTGGTCAATTCCTTTCCTCGTGGTGTGAATTAATATGTCTTCACATATTATAAGTTATGGTATAGATGTGGTGCCATGGTCAGTTCCTTTTTTCGAGCGCCATTCCTTGCCTGAAGATATCCGGTTATGAGTATAATGAGAAGTTATAAATCAGTGGTTCTCAACCGTTGGGGAATTCTCTCTCCCCCCCCCCCCCCCCCCCCCCCCCCCCGGGGGAATTTTAGGGTTTCCAGGGGGGAAAGAAGACCATTTCAAATCGCGTTAATACAAGAACCGATTACTTGATATTGTTTTTCCCTTCATACTTTACAGTTATGTACGTCTCATCCTTCTAAAATTCATTTTATAAAGTAAGTAGACCCACAAATCATGTTTTATGTGGACTTGTTTTAGTATATGCTATTAAATTTACCTTCCATTTTTACGTATACTGTGTAGGGGTGGGGGGATTTTTAGATAGGAAATATGAAAGGGGGGGGGGGGGGAATGACGTTCTGAAAATACGGTGAAGGGGGGCACGGGCCAAATTTTTGATAGGAAGGGGGGGGGGGGATGACGTTCTGAAAATATAGTGAAGGGGGGCACGGGCTAAAAAAGGTTGAGAACCACTGTTATAAATGATATCGAAGACGGTTTTAAACTGTCCTAACATGTTGGCCACTTATCAGGAAATTGTGGCTCCGGTGAGTGGCCATCTGTTCTTGGGTTACACAGTCATTGGCGTGATCTGGCGGAAGTTACAACTCAGAAAAATGGGTCTGGTCTGTGTGTGACAGCCTCAAGCAAAATTCCGATGGGATGCTCTTGGAACAAAGAAACAAATCGTGGGGTTTAATACAGCATTTCTGTACAAATGTGTTGTAGATCAAAACATTGTCCACAAGTTACATGTTGTAAATTTTGCCATGCTAGTGATTTATGAAAGTAAGGCTCATGTGTGTCCATTTCTCATGGGATTTATGAAATATGTGTGATAACTATATAACATTTGACTAATTTGCGGTCTTTGCACATTTTAAAGGAGGGCATGTTGTGTCTGCAGTTGTCCTGTGATGTTTCTGTCATGAATATCGTGTGTGAGTTGATACTTGTGAATGCTGTATGTGAATGTGAGAATGTGTGGAACCGATCTCCCGTAACTCAAACCTTGACATTGACCCACCGTGATAATTTCCTTGTTTTTAGCGATGGAAGATGATATTGTCATGTGTATATTTTGAGTGCATGGAGTAAAACTTTGATATCCCGGAATCGATCCCAAGGTGGGACTAGTTTTCTGAACCTTGTGGTCTTTCTGTGGTCTATTCATCCAAGTCATTGAATAAGTACGTAGCACAGGATGAAGCAGATACGTGCACCTGACTGGTCATTGGAACTATAAGCATTAGTATCTATAAGTGGCGACGATGGATCACTTTTGGCCATATAGCGAGTGTTTGCGAGTAGGGATGTTTGAAAAATTAAGATAATGAAGAAGATGACATATTACTGACATTATCTTCACTGTGCAGCTGTAAGGTCATATCTCATATCTGTCGCTCGGTTTTCTTTACTGTTTTTTTTTTCTGTAGTCCATACTTAACTCCCTCCCGTCTTTCTTTACAAAGAAATTAAACACACAGAGAAATGACGGGATGGCTCTTAAACCCATGAAAGGCAAAGACTAGTTCATTAATTATGTATTGATTGCCGCTCACAGAGGGTAATGAAGCACAGATTAGGAGGCACTAAACAAGCATCGAAGAAGAAAGACAACACAGGAGACACATCATATCTAATCCACTGTGTCCTTATCAATACTTTGATAGTAATGCAGCCAGTCTTTTGCATGCGTTTCGCATCTAAGTGATCCAATCAATAGGCATGTTTCTATCACGTGTGCACTTTCTTTGTTTTATGTTTTTAAAGAAATGTTGCTGTTCTCGTGTATGATTCTGATCTATTGTGGCATACCATATTCACAAGGGTCTTCACAGTCTTAGAGTGAACGATGTTTTATTGTATAGAGAATTGTATTGGTTTTGTTTCCACCGGATATAACAAATGTTGAACAATTTATTTTGAAAATTTATATTGTCTGATTAAATAAAAATCAAAAGGCATTTTTCTTAACACGATATAACTGTGTTTTGACTCTGTTTTGATGGATTCGTGTGTATTTTGTGATGTTTTTCCCTGAAACACCTGGTCCGATAAATATGGGTAAGGGGTTTTCAATCCCTACACTGGTTTTAAAATGGGCTATCTATCTATCTATCTGTCTGTCTATCTATCTATCTATCCATCCATCCATCCATCCACCCACCCATCTATGTCTGTCACACAACATGGGGATTGAACAGCAACAGGCATGTCTGTTTAAGAGACCGGCAATGATTAGTGCAGTCAGAAATATATAGCTTGACTGCCAAAGATAGAACCTGGTACCCCGACCAACAAATTCCCTAAGAAGTATGTGTTAGTCAAAAAGTGTAAGTATCGCAACTCTGCTGTAAACAGGCACCACGCAATTACTTCTAAAACAACATTCCGGACTCAGAAGAAGAAGAACCAGGTAACTAGAATTTCTCAAAGCCTGACTCCGCCTCCGGATGGTGGCCCCAGAAACACGCTGCCTAACTACAGCCTAGCCGAGGGAGTTATGATGTGATCGATTAGAGAAAGACAAGTCCGTTTCCCATCCGTATTGAAATCTGATATGTTGGCCCGGTGGAGCAAACATCACCGCATGGCTGTAAACAGAGCTCATTAAGGACTATCCTGAAGTTCACTGAACCCTGTAAATAAAGCAAGAGACTCTTTTACATACCTTGAGGGGCGTTGGGTATATGGTGCGAACTCCTTTTTTTTTAAATAAATCAAACGGCGCTGGAGGGGTGAAGTAGTTAGCATCAATAACGCCCACTGCCATTACTCCCTGGACATTTGTTCTGGACATGTTTGGTGGTGGTTTCACTCTGTGTGAACAATCTGTCCTGGCCACTTGGGTCGGCAGGCCAGAGTGCTAGCCCTTGCGCTGCCGCGGCTCCCTGCTCTGAGTAAAACAACGCACGTATATTCTATTATACCATTACCCCCTACCGCGTCCAACCTCAGAAGAGAAGTTACCACAAGAAGTTTGTAATCTCACTACACTTTGTATGTAGAAAGAATTTTAAAAAATGAAGTACATGGCGTCATCACAAATGTCATCCACAGTAAATCGTGAAGCAATATGCAGCGAATGGCTGTCGTCTGCTGGAGTAATTCTTTACACTCCAAACATCATGGTGTTATCAACGAAAGAAAGCATTTTTTTATTTTATTTTTGGTTAACAAGTGTTTCGAAATGGCAATACCCCGGGAAGGTTAACCCGGTCAACAAATGCCCGCAGAAGTCGGATGTGTCGGCCTAACGGCGCAAGAACGCAGCTCTGCTGTAAACAGGCACAACGCAATCACATCCGGAAAAAAAAACTCCGGATGAACGAAGAAGAAGAAGAAGAAATGGCAATACACATGAAAATAACAGACACGTTACAGAAAATATTTGACAATATGAAGAGACGTGTACAGTCATGTCTTGAAGCCCTTGGTGAACATTTCCACCACCAGTTATCATGAATACTTTATTGATACTTTCCAGCTTCCCCAAAGCAGCGTTAGATCATGGCATTGGCTATTGCATCTAATTTAATGAATTGTTTAGCACATTTTTTGATGACGTCATAAACTTCATTTTTCAAATTTGATACAAAGTGTAGTGGGACTTTAGAAACACCATCTATTAGGGTCCATCGCCTGGCTCAGATTAATAATGTGACTTTGTCAGCCACAAATAGGATATTAATGTGAAGGTGATAGTTGTTCAAAGAGGGCAATGGCTCTATTGTAATATCTGTCTACATCATCCTTCTGCTGTTATGCCACAGTGGGACCCAACCCTCAACTAACTGCTCCTCTGCGTTCTATCTTTTGCTATATCGTTTGTGCTACGTGCTATATCGTTCGTGTTTCTAATTCTCTTGTCCGTGTGTTGTTAGGTCTTCCGCTATTTCGTTTAAGCTGTGCGTTCCAGACAAAGACCTTCTAGCTATACAGGGTGTTTGTAAAGTCTCACAACGCTCAGTGTATAGAACACAATTGAACAAAAAATTATTTCATCTGTTGATATTACCATTCTGTTTGGAATGCAAAGAATTACTCCAGCAGACGACATCCATTCGCTGCATATTGCTTCACGATGGACTGTGGAGCACATATTTTGATGACATCATTTACTTCATTTTTTTTCCAGATTTGTTCTACATACAAATTGTAGTGAGACTTTACAAACACCCGGTACTATTCTCATGTTTTCTTAATGCATGTTCTTCCCGGCGCCAACATGGTGTCCTCACCTCTTGATTCACTGGCATTGTTTAGCTCTCACGATGAGCTCCACATTGTGATTCTATCACACCATGTTATCCTTCTATTCTACGTAGTTAGTTGCTTATCATTTACAGGACGTAGTCAACCCCAGCTTTTTGTAACTGATTCTTGGGCAAATTTTTGTGTTCAAGTAGTTATTGTTTTCTGAATGCCGGCACTCGTATGGAAGCCTACGCTAGGACGGTCAGCTGCCAAATCGCCCGCAGCGGTGTTTCGAACGCAGTATGCGGGATTATGAATTGCATTCAAAACCTCTTCGCCACAGAGTCGGCATTCTACGTAGGCATCAACACAGTTTACACATTATCTCTCTCCGTCTCGTTGTCTGTCTGTCTGTTTCTCTCTCTCTCTCTCTCTCTCTCTCTCTCTCTCTCTCCTCTCTCTCCGTCTCTTTGTCTGTCTGTCTGTCTGTCTGTCTGTCTGTTTCTTTCTCTCTCTCTCTCTCTCTCCGTCTCTTTGTCTGTCTGTCTGTCTGTTTCTCTCTCTCTCTCTCTCTCTCTCTCTCTCTCTCTCTCTCCGTCTCTTTGTCTGTCTGTCTGTCTGTTTCTCTCTCTCTCTCTCTCTCTCTCTCTCTCTCTCTCTCTCTCTCTCCGTCTCTTTGTCTGTCTGTCTGTCTGTCTGTTTCTCTCTCTCTCTCTCTCTCTCTCTCTCTCTCTCTCTCTCTCTCTCTCTCTCTCTCTCTCATGAGGAAATTAGTTGGGACTAAAATGTTGACCTCTCGACCTCGACACGGGGACGTAAATTACAAGTACCCCTGAAGCCGGAGTTGGTTCGCCTAATGGTAAGGGACAGTGACAATAGGGACAAATTCAGTCTAGTGCTACTAGAAGTAACGTGTATGGGTTACGCTTGAGTTCAAAGCGAGCTAAAAAAAAAAACGATTAGGTCTGAAACCAATCATGCACTCCATTAAACAATAGATTAACTGGTTTGACCACCTCACACGATATATATATATATATTCGTATGTTGACTTTCCTTCCACGCCATGACACAAGACTGTCAAGAATTTTCTCGTGCTGTCTTCCTCTGTCTCTCTTTCCTCAAATCTCCCCCATTGTCACAATATGTTTCAGTTTCTGCGTTCTCATAATGAGGCGCAAAAATGTATGACTGCTTCTTTCTTATGTTTGTGATGTTATCTTTGGGACTATGCCTCCCTCAAAATGTCCAGATTGCTAATTTTGGCTGTTCGAGGAAATTTTAGCTTTCTTCTATAGAACCACATGTCCAAGTCCTCAAGGAATTTGTTTCGCCTGTTTACCTAATTGTCCAGAATTCGCAGCCGTAAGTTAGAACTGCATCTATGTAACATGAAAGAACTCTTTTTCTAACTTCCTGTGATATTGTACTTGACAATAGTGAAACTTGAAGTTCGTCTGAAGTTATTCCACAAATGTTGTACTTGACAAATGTGAAACAGAAATTCGCGTGAAGTTGTTTTTCCACACATATTGTACTTGACAAATGTGAAACAGACATTCGCGTGAAGTTGTTGTTCTACAAGTATTGTATTTTACAACCACAACACAGAAGTTCGACTGAAGTTGTTATTCTACAAATGTTGCACTTGACAACGGTGAAAGAGAAATTCGTCTGAAGTTGTTATTCTACAAATAGTGTGCTTGACAAAGGTGTAACTAGAAAGTCGTCTGAAGTGGTGCTACAAACATTGTACTTGAGAAACATGAAACAATGATTCGCCTGGAGTTGTTATTCTACAAATATTATGCCTGACACAAATCTTCTTCTTCTTCTTCTTCGTTCATCCGGAGTTTTTTTCGGATGTGATTGCGTTGTGCCTGTTTACAGCAGAGCTGCGTTCTTGCGCCGTTAGGCCGACACATCCGACTTCTGCGGGCATTTGTTGACCGGGTTAACCTTCCCGGGGGTTTCTTAGGACTTTAGACTCACTGTTGTGGTGTTATCTCCCATCCCATCTTGGCCCATATAGAACAGCCAAAGGCATCCTGGTTAGCCCTCAAGGGAAGGCAGGGGCAGACCATGGGCATTCCCCGCCATCCAAGGAGGCTTCCATAATTGCAGAGCCATCACACAGCGCTCTGGTACTGGGCTCACCCAAGGAATCGTCACGTCCTGCACATGGCTGCTTAGCCTCACTTCCGTATATTGGGCCTTCTGTTCACCATAGGCTGTTCTTCCAGAAGCCAGAAGAATGCAGTTTGCAGATAACATCCACACAGTGAGCTTTCGATTCGGACTTTCCACGTAATGGATTTGCTATCCGAGCAATATTCCATTTTGTGCCACTAGGACACTTTTTCCACCTTTTATGAAGCCCACACAGTGAGCTTTCGATTCGGACTTTCCACGTAATGGATTTGCTATCCGAGCAATATTCAATTTTGTGCCACAGGGACACTTTTTCCACCTTTTATGAAGCCCACACAGTGAGCTTTCGATTCGGACTTTCCACGTAATGGATTTGCTATCCAAGCAATATTCCATTTCATGCCTCTGGGAGGCTTGTGTAACCGACATGCCTGTGGTATGAAGTGTGGCAGTCTAAATACTTCTTCATGTACATTTAAATGTCAACCTGAATACAGTTAAAGTAAGCTGCAGTCGACTTGAGCTTGTTGATATCTCCATAGAGCTTGTCCTCGAATGAAGCAGGTGTGGGCCAAAATATCTTTCTCTGTTCTGCATATATTGGGCACTCTTGCAGCAAATGTTTAGCTGTCATTTCACCAGTTCCACAATTACATTCATCTGTATATCCTATCTTTAGTTTGTTGAACAAGTGGTATTTCAGCCTGTTATGTCCTGTGCGGAGTCTGAAGATTGTTACTTGTTCTCTTCGGTCGAGTTTGTAATATGCATCATCCTTCTGGTGGCCAGGATGCTCTGATTCCCATTTGGTTCTATAAGTGCTTTTTATCAACCTCTTTGCCTCATTATAGGTTATGTCTATGTCAGGCTGTGGTAGTCGTCCGCCCTCTTTTGCCAGTCTGTCAGGTATACTGCAATGTGATGGGATCCACTGTATTACAACTGTTTTGGATTTCTGGCATAGCCCATGGAGTGCTGCTCTCAGGTCAGCTATTTCTGTGCTGTTATTGCTCTTCAGTATTGAGACAGCTGACTTTGCATCTGTGAAGATAGCTATTTGCTTCTCTTTATTTTCTTCCATCAAGAGCATTTCTGCTGCAGTTTTCAGAGCCTCTATCTCCGCTTTGAAGTTACTTGAAAACTTTCCAGTTGCCACTGAATTTGTTTTTTTCACTCCATTTTTTAAATTTAGGAGAATTCCTCCTCCTCCATTCTCTACTGAATTTTTGGCTGATCCATCTGTATATGCATGGGTCCAATTGCTGCTTGGGTAATGTTCTTTTATGTAGTTTAGGGTTATTTCTCTTCTTTCGGTTTCATGCTGAGTGTTCTTTTCTCAATACCAGGAATGTTTTCTATCATCTCAGGCAGTTGCTGCTGTCTCCAAGCTGGGAACTTGTCTGCATTGTAAATGGTCTTGACTGTTGACATGTTAAGTATGGGATCTGCCCTAATCTTCGTTTTGCAGTTTCTACAAAGTTGCTACGCTTCAGTCTTCCCTTTCCAAAACCACTAAACCTTTTATACATAGGGTGGTCTGTCAATCTTATAAATTTTTCATGCTTGTTGCTGTGCTCTGCTATCTCTTCTATCCTGCATTGGTTGTAAACAAGTGATCTTTTCTAAGTTCATTAATAGGCGTTGTCTTCAGGCTTCCAGTTATGATTCGCATTCCTTGATTTTGGACTCTACTTATTTGTTAAAGTTTGACTTAGCTGCTGTTGCCCAAGCTGCAATGCCATATTCCAGTACTGGCCTCACTCGTCCAGTATATAACTTCTTGAGAACTTTCTCATCTGCTCCCCACGTTGTACCAGCAAGCTTTTTCATGATTGCCATTCTTTGCCTTGCCCTTGTTCGATTTTTCTCAACCTGTGTTTTCCATGTCAGGCGACGATCAAAGGTGACTCCTAGATAGTTTGGATTTTCTTCATGGCGCAATATTTTTCCATTCAATACCAGCTTAGGTTGCTGAGTTTTAGTTGAGAGGGAGAACACTGTGCATGTTGTTTTCTCCTCACTTATCTTCACTAGCCATGATTTTTACCAGTCCTCTAGCGCTAATAGGGCTTGCTGTATTCTGCTGTTAGCTGTACTAATATATTCTTCAGATGTCCATATGGCTAGGTCATCTGCAAAGGATGATGTGTGTACTCTGGCTGGAAAATTGTCTGTGATGTCGTTTATATATGCTAGGAATAATGTTGGTGAAAGAACTCCTCCTTGGGGGACACCTTGCTCCAACAGCATCATTTTGCTGGTTTGTCCTTGTACTTTTGTCCTGGCAGTTCTGTTCTCAAGGTAGTGGCTGATCCAATTGTACATTTTCCCACAAACGTGCATTTTTTGCAGTTTTACTTTCAGTCCTTGCTTTTTCTAAATCTACCCAGACCGCTAGTGTGTGCTTTTTCTCTTGGAAGGCATCCTCTATTTCCTGAGCTATATAGGTTATTTGATCTTCAGTGGATCTGTACTTTCTGAATCCTGCTTGGTGTGGTGTTAAGAGTTGGTTTTCTTCCAGATGCCATGTTAGCCTGCCATTGATAATGCGTTCCATTAATTTTCCTACACAGCTAAGAAGACTGATAGGTCGATAGCCATTTGGTTCTTCCAGGTCTTTTCCTTTCTTTGGGACTGGTATTAGTATAGCTTCCTTCCATGCCTGTGAGACTATTCCCCTCTTCCAGCTGTAATTTAGGACTGCTAGTAGTTTCTTTTTTGCCTTAGTGCCTAGTCCTATTAGCATTTCATGTGTGATTCCATCCTTTCCTGGTGATTTCTTCTTTTTTAGGGTATTCATTGCCTGTTCCATTTCTTCCATTGTTAGATTTGCCATCATATATTTTGCTGCTGTCTCTGTATTTCTATGATGTATCTGTTTATCTTTGATTGCTTTCTTCTGTTCGGTTGCAATATCAATGTGGTTTGCACTGGCATAGTGTTCCATTAGTGCATTTGCAGCCTTTTTTCCTGTAAGCAAGGCATTTCCTTGTTTAATTGTTATTTGTTTCTAGGTCCTTCATTGTTCATGGCTTTCACTAGTTTCCATAGTTTGTTTACATCCCTGTCAAAATTCAGGTTTTCTGTTTTTTTCCTCCAACAATCTCTTGTTGTTTGATTTACTGTTCTTTTATATTTTGCTGAGATGGCTTTGAGAGAGATGTTCGCTTCAGTTGTTTGTTCTCTCTCTGCGGTCTTCCTAGCATCTTCAACTTTGTCCTCCAAAATTTGTAGTTCTTCAGTTCAGTTCAGTATGGTTTGTAATTTTTCCTCGCTCCTCTTGGAATAGACTCAGTGGCCGCCTGTATTATTGCTCTGTTTAGACTTTCCACCATTTGCTTCATGTTGCCATATCGTGTATTTATGTTTTCACAATAGTTAGTTAGTTAGTTAGTCGACAGATCATCCTCATTGCACATCGAACCATTCAGTCCATAAGTCCTCGGATCCCCTCCTCAGCAAATCCTGCAACGTGTAGCGGCTAACGACGCCAGTTCTGTGTTGGTTTATCAATCTTCTTTGGCTTCCTGCGTAGTGTTCTTGTTTGGCCACCCCTCTTTTAATTTGCTGCTCTCGCAGTCTGGCCATTGTTGTAGATTCACAGTCATCACTTGGTTCTCGCAAAAGTCTCACTTCTCGTAGAGCATTCAGAATGTCAGCCTGGTCCATGGCGCGTCCGCCCTCCACAGTAGCCTCACCTGCGAGCTTGTCAGCCCGCTCATTTCCTTGTACTCCCGCATGCCCTGGCACGAAGATGAAACTAATCTTTGCCAGCCGAGACCGCTTCCAGAGGCAGCAACCATTCTCTTCGGATCGACCCCTCCTCTATCCTCTTGATCATGTTCATTGAGTCGCTAAGGAAACAAGCCCTAGTGAATGTCTGTGTCTCGAGCCATGTTATTGCTTTACTTACTGCCATGACTTCCATGGTCAGGCTACTTGTGGTTTCAGTGAAAGCACCAGAGTCCTCCTTCACAATTCTCCCTCCGGCCCGAGCTGTAAAGGCCCATGAGCTTCTCACATGTCGGACGACCGACCCATCTGTGTAGATGACCGCGTCACCGTCTAGCGAATTCTCGAAAATCAACGCTTGTACTTCAGCCTCAACAGCAGCCGGATTTTCTTGTCTGCATTTTCTATCTAGTTGGATGCAAACTGAAAAGGATGTGCAGAAGTCTGTTGGCACTTGCACCCACTCCTCGCCAGGTTCTAAGTCCTCAAGTGAGCACACCTGTTGAAGAATGTCTTCGGCTTGACCCATCCACGACCGTCCTCTTTTTAACCTGCTGCCCTTCACCCTCCTAATTTCACTATGCAGTGGATGTTGTGTGTTTGCGTTAATTCTGAGGTAGGCGCGTGCCCTGCAAACTTGTATTCTCTCTTCAATGGTTGGAAAATCAAGAAGGTAGCGCATCGCCCTGCATGCTGTATCTCTTGTACATCCAAGAATAATGCGCATAGCTTCATTCTGTATCCTTTCCATCCTTTCTATCTGCTTATGGCTGAGAGTCAGGATTGCCATTGCATACTCCAAAACAGACATGACCAGCCCCTCGTACAGAAGACATAGATGGCGCTGCTCACAGTTTGCTGCCGCCATCACCCGCATCGCTGCCAAACCCCGCTTGGCCTTTGTTATCACCTGGTCTATGTGCACATTATAAGCAAGGCTTCGATCAAACCGTATCCCCAGGTAATTCATTGCCTGCGTTCTTTCCACCGTCTCTGAACACAGCATTACAGTTGGTGTTGGATTGTTGACAATATGATTATTCAACGAGAACCAAGTCACTGTTGCCTTTGTTGGGTTGACCATTGCCCCAGCTTCATCACACCAAGTACTTATGCGATTGAGTTCGGTTTGTAGTTCCACAGCAACCTCCTCTCTATCCTTACCCTGACGATACACTAAAACATCATCGGCATATGACAATGTCCTGCCAGGTCCAGTGATCTGCTCACTGGTGATTCTCACTGTGTAGGCGTTGAACAGTACCGGAGATAATGGTGATCCCTGTGGTAGGCCAGGATATATTGTTGTTGGTTCCGAAGTCCAACTGCCACATCTAAAAACTACTTTCCGTTGGAAGAGGGCTGCAGCGATCCAACTAAGGAGGAATGGACTTACGTTTAGTTCGAGAAGCTGAAACATTAAAAAATCCAGTGGTACTCTGTTGTATGCGTCCTCAAGATCAATCGCTGCAGCAACGGTTTCAGTGCCTGCGTGGAAACCTTCATAGACATCCTGGGCAAAGACTGCTGCATTGGTCCAGGTTTCTCTTTTTGGACGGTATCCACCCAGGGGAGGTGGGAAAACACCTTGCCTCTCTAGTTGGCTTGATATTTTCCTGGCAATTACCTTCTCCAGCAGCTTGCCTATTGTATTCTGCATGGTTATAATTCGATATCCCTGAATTTTTTTGTGGTCTTTGTCAGGCTTCGGCAAGGGAATCAGGTAAATTGTTCTGGCGACTACATAAAAGCATGAGTGGTGTAGTCAAGAATAAGAGCATTTCTGACTTCCAAGGTGCTGACCTCATCTGGCAGAGGACTGACGAGGACAAGGGCAAAGCCCTATTTGAACGCTACCTTGAGCAGAGCAACCAGACAGACATGGGAGGCCGGAATCTGGCCAAGGAGGTCACCTCAGACAGATGCAAGGCCCAGAACACTTCGGATGAAGACACAGTGACAGTGAAAGAAATCAAGGCTGTGCTTCGACGATCAAAAAACAGTGCTCCAGGTCCTGATGGCATAAGATACGACGACATAAATAGGTGTACCGACAATGAGCTAGAGAAACTAGCAGACATGTACAACAACAGTATAGGGAGTGCTAGCATCAAGGAGGAATGGTTACACAGCTACCTGATGTTTTCACAATATTTGTCTGTTAGTATGGCAAATCTGTCCCAATCTGCTCGTTTGTAATTCCAGCGGGGCAAAGGCTTTTGCTCCTGTGGAACATACTCCATATTCATTACAAGCTTGATTGGTCTGTGGTCACTACCTGCTAATTGGTCAAGCACGTGGCGATCGATTTTGTGGAGGATGTCTCCTGTGCAGAAAGCTAAGTCTGGAGTAGAAGTGGTAATCCATCTTCTGGAGTAGAAGCTCGGTGTGTCATCCACTTTGTTGAGTAGATGGAGATTTGAGTCTATTTCCCAGTCCTCCACTTCATCTCCTCCCCATCTTTCTGAACGGCTATTAAAGTCTCCGACAACAATGCAATTTGTGTCAGTTATTTTCATGTTTGAGAGTGTAAGATCCTTATCTGCCGGGCTATACAGATTGTAAATTCTTATTTTCACGTCCTTTATCATTATACCAACACCTATAATTTCCGTTTGGTTGTCAGAGATCACAGATACTTCGCTGCAAGGTATTGTATTTCGTGTAAGTATTACAACTCTTCCTTTGTGTCCTTCGCGGTCGAAACGTGTGGCCTGATATCCCTCGACTGAAAATGTGCGATTGGCGTTGAGGTGTGTCTCTTGAATGTATGCCACATCTATTCTATCTTTATGAAGACGCTGTGTTAGGGAGGCTTTCTTGTTATAAACTCCTTCTGCATTCCATTGTAGTATGTTGAGTGTCCGGGGTGTTTGGTCAATAGCTCTTAACCTACTCCTCTGTGCCTTGACTCCACAGCACAGGGGAAGGTGACCACCAGTAGTCATGGGTGGACCCCCTCGAGGCAGGGGGCCCGGCACTATCACCGCCTGATGGGACTTCACGGGATTAGCACCATAACGATTAATTTTAATTTGTGACATCATGAATTAAGTTACGTTGCACTGCTTTGTCAAGCCTGTGGCTCAGTACATCCGATTTCGACAAGCATTTGTTTGGGGTGCTTTCCCTAGCCTTTGACTGTCCCCAGTCTACCTACAAGGCAGCAGGCTTGTGTGTCACTTGGTCTGGTCCCTCTCCCTTGACCTGTCCGACATGGGTGACCCTACCAGTAGCTGTGCTACCGTCGGCATAGCTCTTGGGGTCATTGGAACACACAAGCCCCCCTACCTCGACAAGGTGGACACACGGTAGAGGGGTGACACAAATCAAAAGACAAAAGTCTGAAGTTGTTATTCGGCAAATGTTGTTATTGACAAACGTGAAACAGAAATTCGTCTGAAGTTATTATTCTACCAATATTGTACTTGTCAAAGGTGTGATTAGAAGGTCGTCTGAAGTTATTCTACAAATAGTGTACTTAACAAACGTGATACTAGAAGTTTGTCTGAAGTTGTTTTTCCACAAATGTTGTACTTGAAAAACGTGGAACAGAAATTCGACTGAAGTTATTCTACAAGTATTTATTTGACAAACGTGAAAGAGAAATTCGTCTGAAGTTGTTATTCTACAAATAGTGTACTTGACAAAGATGAAAGTAGAAGTTCATCTGAAGTTCTACAAATATTGTACTTGACAAACTTGAAACAGAAATTCAACTGAAGTTGTTTTTCTACAAACATTATATTTGACAAAAGTCAGACTAGAAGTTCGTCTGAAATTGTTATTCCACAAATGTTGTACTTGACAAATATGAAACAGAAGTTCGCGAATAGGTTACTGGAAAGATACGGTACTTGCACAAACGGGAAAGTCCGAAGGTGTTATTCCACAAATATTGTATTTGACAAACGTTGAAACGCCTTAAGTTACTCCATGAATATTGTACGTAGACACATTGTTTTCCCTCCAAAACGCAACACAATCTGTTCATACACGCCCACTCAGACGTAGATTACACTTAACACTTCCGGAAATGCTAGCCCAACCAGGCCTGTGTTTAAGTGTTTGCAAATTAACTTCCTCGTCATATTGTACCTTGAGGTCAAGTGGCAGAATTAGCCATCGGTTTGTGACGTGGGCGTGACTTGTCTAACGAGGGTGTTCTTTTCCGTGGTCTCTTTATGTCAAGGAAGGAAAGATGTGGGCTTGTCATTATAGGCATGGAGATGTATGTCTGTCTGTCTGTGTAGGTAGCTAGTTATGTATATCTGTCTCTGTAGGTAGGTAGGTAGGTAGGTAGGAAGAGGAGAAGGGATGTCTGTCTGTAAGTAGGTAGCTAGTTATGTCTGTCTCTGTAGGTAGGTAGGAATAGGAGGTATGTCTGTCTATCTGTAAGTAGGTAGCTAGTTATGTCTATCTGTCTCTGTAGGTAGGTAGGTAGGAATATGAGGCCTGTCTCTCTGTCTGTAAATATGTATGTAGTTAACTAGGTAAGTCTGCCTGTCTCTGTAGGTAGGTAGGAATATGAGGTCTGTCTCTCTGTCTGTAAGTATGTATGTAGTTAGCTAGGTAGGTCTGCCAGTCTCTGTAGGTAGGTAGGAATATAAGGTCTGTCTCTCTGTCTGTAAGTATGTATGTAGTTAGCTAGGTAGGTCTGCCTGTCTCTGCGTGTGCATGCGCTCGCGCGTACGAGTGTGTATATATACATGTACGTATTTCACCATGATTGAGGCTAGTTCAGTTTGATTAACAATTCCTTCTCAATACGGATTCGAACACACGTTCACCAGCTAGGCAAGCTATTGCGCCGGCCTATGCTCTGCAGCGGCTCAGGGTAAATTTTAATACTAGGATTACATAACGGGATCAGAGGGAAGCTTGGTTGAGACGTTTCTTAAGTCTCAGAAGTTACCCGGTTCGATTCCCAATACAAGCTGGGTATTTTTACAGATCCATGAAGTGTATAATCTTCTTCTTAAGCTTTCATTCGGAGAGTTTTTTCGGACGTGATTGCGCTGTGCTTGTTTACAGCAGAGCTGCGTTCTTGCGCATTTAGGCCGACACATCAAACTTCTGCGGGAATTTGTTGACCGGGTTAACCTTCCCGGGGAGAGTGTCTAATGATAATATCACACGTCCTCGTGATCCCTTGAGTAGTGCAATTGGATATCCAGCGTTCTTGGATGAATGCGAACAATCGGAGGTTCCGTGTGTAATGTGTGAGTTAAAAATCCCAGGACAGTTGAAAATCGCAAAGCTTAGGCCCTATGCCGTCGGTCTGGCAAAATTGTTACTAAAGACATCATATCCACGAATACATAGAGCCCGTTAGTAGTAATGTAAGGGCTCTACCTGTCTCAAATCGAGGATACTATTCTCGAAATACTAAGAACAAGGAAAGAAGTGCGGGAGGTGCCGTAGGAGGTTCGGAATATACTCATGAATAAATAACAGAGTATTTTTTTTTGTATTACGCCACCACCCCTTTTTTCATTTTTTTTTTAGAATAAAAAAAAAAAAAATGAACACCTAATGAATAATGTTATTATGGGTGTAATGAGTGTGGGTTAGTGAAAGTCGTTGGTAAGGGGTGAGTGAGTTAGGGAGTAGCTAGATAACTGTTTCCAAACACTATCATCAACGGTATAAATGAAAACATTAACAAGGTCAAGATGGCGGGTAGTACTGATTGTAGTGGGTATGGATTAGTGTCATTCCTTAATAAGGGGTGGGCGAATAGTGGCGTAGCTATATAAGTGTATCTGAACACTATCATCATACGGTGTCAGATCGTTAAAAGAAGACATTAAAAAAGTAAAGATGGGCGCTAGTACTATTTATAGTGGGTATGACATAGTTAAATTTGGTGTTAAGGGGTGGGTAGCGGTTATTAGTGATCTGTAGAGGGTCGTAGTGGTTTAAACACTATCATCATATGGGTTACAAATGAAACAACTTAAAAAAGTAACGAAGGCGCTAGTACTGGTTGTAGTGGGTATGGTGTAGTGAAATTCGTTGTTAAGGGGTGGGTGAGTGGCAGCAAAGCTAGATAAGTGCTTACAAACAATATCATCATACAGGTTACAGCTCTTCACACGAAAATCTTAAAAAGGTCAAGATGGGCGCTAGTTCTGGTTGTAGTGGGTATGGCATGGTGAAAAATATTAGTTAAGTAAAGAAACATTTCAACCAAACTTGTAAGTATCTCAACGAAACATATAAATATCTCAACCACATATAAATATCTCATCCACACTACGAAGCGGTGTTACCCAAATTAGGAAACATAATGACCAAACTAAGAAATATGTATGAAAACGTACACATAAAGTTGGCCAAAATAAGAAATATGTTAACCAAACGAAGAAAAGTACTAACCAAAGTGAGAAAAATGTCGACCGTACTAGGAAAAATTGTTAGCTAAATTTGAAAAAATATCGGCCTAATAAACAAATATTTCAACCAAACATATAAATATCTCAGCCAAACTTGTAAAAAGTATGAAAATTTGTTAGCCAAAAGAGAAAAACATCGGCCAAATACAGAAATAGCATGACCAAACATATAAAAGGAGGAAAATATGTTGACCTCGGTAAGAAATATCTCAACACAACGTATAAAAATTTGAAAAATGTTAACCAAAACACTGAAATGTTGACCAAACATATAAATACCTCTTCCAAACTTACAAAACGTAGGAACTCCCCCTATGTGTCTCCACCTTGCCGTGGTGGGGGAGCTTGCGTGTCCCATCGACCCCATGTGCTTGCCGATGGGTGAAAGCTACATATCGGACGGCTCATGGGATAGGGACCAGACTAAGAGAGACACAACCTGCTGCTCTGCAGGTGAGACTGAGGATAGCAGTCAAATATTTAAATCAGGCGCACGAAGGCAGAATATCTTGGTCCGGACAAAACACTAAAGGCTCCCTGTCGAGGGCTGTGGCTGAACGCCTCTAAGCCACAAACCCTTGGACCTGAGAGCCAGGCCCGTTACCCACCTTTCGAAAAATAAGGCGTGATACTGAGCAAGCTACATGCTCAGGTCTGATACAAGTTCGAAGGCTCTCAGCTGGGGGATATGAGAGATTCCCGGATGAGAGGGCCAGGCCGTTTCTCGTTCACTGCTGCACGAAGGTAAGGTGCTGAGCCGGCAGCACATGTAGCCTATCTCGTGAGCGAGTACAAAAAGTCAGAAAAGTGCCCCAGTCGAAGGAAATGGTTACGAAAACTGTCTGTATCTAACTCATAGAGAGTGTAGTCAAAAGTGGAAAAACGTCTCAATGACGCGAAATGGAACGCACGGCGAGCGAACCTATTGCGTGGTCCGAAGTCAAAAGCAAAAGCTTACTGAGTGGATGTCGCTCGCAGTCTGACCGCTCCTGGTGTGTGCTTGAGCGATCAGTGGCAAAGCGAGATGCCCAACAAATGGAAGTGAGGAACTAAGCAGCCATGAGCAGGACGTAGCAACTCCTCGGGTAAGCCCAGTCTCAGAGCAATATGTGCCGGCTCTGCAATTATGGAAACCTCCTTGGATAGCGAGGGAATGCCCATGGTCTGCCCCTGCCTTCCCTTAAGGGCCGACCGCGATGTCGTTGATCGTCCTATCTTGACCAGCTGAGATGTTGGCGACATCACAAGAGTCTAACGTGCCTCGAAACCAGAGGAAGGCTAACCTCATTAAAAAATGCCCGCCGGAAGTCGGAAGTGTCGTCCTACGGGTGGCAAACTAAAAATTGACACTACGCAATTACGTCCGAGTGAAATGTCTCGTCCGAATGTCTCTCGTGCTAGGAACAGCTCTGACTACCTAGTTTCCGAGTGCCGCTCTTGTTTGGAACAGCTCTGACTAGGTAGTTTTCCGAATGTCTGTTGTGCCTGGAACAGCTCTGAAAGGCGCAACGACAAGCACATGTCCGAAAACTCGCTGAGTGGATACCGTCTGCAAACTTGTCCGGTTTGTGCGGGAATGGCCGGGGGCAAACGAAATGACCAATATATTGAAGTGAGGATTTAAAGCAGCCATGAGCAGGACGTGACGATTTTCTTCGGTGAGCCCAGATCCAGGGCGTTATGTGTCGGCCCTGCAACTATGGAAGCAACCTTGGATGGCGGAAAATGCTATGGACTGTCCCTGCCTGCCTTTGAGGGATGATCGTTGTCTTCGACCGTTCCAACTTGGCCAGCTGGTTTGTAGATGGCACCACAAAAGTGAGAGTCTCCCAGGAATGCTACCTGGTCAAAAAAGCACGCTAAAGTCGGATGTGTTGGCCTACGGGTTTCGGCCCAAGGGCGCATAACAGACACACCGCAATCACATCTGAAAAAACACTCCGGATGAACGAAAAGAAGAAGATTTCACAATCTGACACTCTATGATGATACTCGCCCACCCTTTAACAACGAATTTCACTACACCATACCCACTACAGCCAGTACGATCCGCCATCTTTACTCTATAAAGTTTTTATTTAACGATCTGACACTGTATGATGATATTGTTTGGAAGCAGTTATCTAGTTATTCCTACACTCACCCACCCCTTAAAATGAATGACTCTAACCCATACTCATTACGACCAGCACTACCGGCCATCTTGTTTATTGTAAGGTTTTCATTTTAAGATGGTCGCTAGAACTGGTTGCAGTGGGTATGGCATAGTGAAAGTCGGTGTAATGTATGACACTGTATGTTGATAGTGGTTGGAGGCAGTTATCTAGTTACACCTACACTTACCCTACCCTTTCCACCGTCACTATGCCATACTCATTACAACCTACTAGCGTCCATCTTGACTTTTTAAATGTATCATTTGAAGAGCTGTAACCTGTATGATGATATAGTTTGGAAGCACTTATCTAGCTTCCACGCTACCCACCCACCCCTTAACAACGAATGACGCTAATTCATACCCACTACAACCGTATATTGCCATCTTAACATTTTAAAGGTCTTTTATTTTTACCGCCGGCTCCATGGCCGAGGAGTTAGCAGCTTTGTCCGCTAACCCAAAATACTCTCGTCACGTGACGCGACGAGAATTAGCAGTGGTTCGAATCGCAAAAGTGACTTATGAGAGTATGGAGCCGGTCGCTCAGAAAGTCGTGGCGTGCTGATGAGCATAATCTAGCCTAGGAATCAACATACAGCTGAAAGATGATGGTGTTGGCCGCAATATCCTGAAACAGGATGGAAACGCGGAAAAAAATATTTATTTTTACCGTATGATGATAGTTTTTGGAAGCAGTTATCTAGCGACCCCGCCACTCACCCACACCTTGACAACGACTTTCACTAACACATACTCATTACGTCCAATAATAACATTATTCATTAAATTTTAATTTTTAAAATAATAAATTCGCACAAAAACAACAAAGATTGAAAACATGGGACATTATATTTTAAAAAAAAACTGGATTATTTATTAATGAGTTCTATCCCACACCTCCTTTCCGCTTACTAAAAAAATAACGGCACCGTCCGCACCTCCTTCTTTGTTCATAGTATTTCGAGGATAGTATCCTCGATTTGAGACATGTAGAACTCTTATATTACTACTCCCATTCGTTGCCTTGGGTGGAATCTGTTGAGGCAATGGAGGCGATCCACAAATCCATGCCGTAGTTTGACAAACGGACCTCTGGTGTAAACAGCAAAGTGTGACGCACTGCCTTCTGCCGTATACTGCCTTACAAGCCGTTACTAGCTGTCAAGATCTCCTCAAATCCAACCCCATTGTACGAGAACATAAACTGCAATCACAACCAATATGATTTCAACTTGGGGGAAAAAATTCAATCGACACCGCCCAGATGAAAACCCCACAGATCACGAATCAAAACGAATAAAAAACGAATAAAAAACGGACTGGATCAAAGAATATAAAAGGTGGCGCACAAGTAAGCATCTTCCTGTTTTACGGACGGCCAGCAACATCTACAAATGCACAATGAAAAAATCCATTCGCGAAAGACAACATAAGTGGAAGACTATAGCGAAGTTGAACAACACCGAGTCCTAAAGCCTGAAACCAGTGTCAGTGTTTACAGCCATTCAAGAGAATGCAGGTAAACAATGCTATATTTTATATTAGTTTAGTTAGTCTGTGAGCCTTTTTCCCAGAAGAAGCTGTTAAGTGAATGTTGTAAACCATGTGGTTAAACCTTAAGAAATTAATTTAGTAGACACTATATAATATATTCAGTTATCATAGTTTATAGATAAACTGTACATTAGGATACCACAGGATGCTTTATTTTCACCCAGTGAAACAACTTATTTAATGTGAAGCCTGAGATCTAGTTATACATTGTATTCTTAAGAAGTTAAACTCAATCAGCAGCAATTTAGAAGGTCGTGAGTAACTTAAGATTGAAGAAGGCTAATAATACTTAGTTCAGTAAAATGAATTATTTTATATGTGCCAACACTGGTAAGAGAAATTAGTGTAATGTGTAACAAAAGTACATGAGCACCTGAGATTAAATATATTTCTATAGGGATCATATTTGTGGTGTTGCGTTCAAAGCACACATGTGGTGAGGCAATGTATTTTCACTGTTGTTAAACATGGGGAATTAATATTTGTGCCACATAATGATGCTTAATCAACCGCCATGCAAGAGTGGTTATGATTCATGATGATGAATGTGGATTGTGGATATCACATAAATCTATGTATTTGATGAGAGCATGTGGTGATCCATATGTAAGCTCATTATAGCTAACCATGAGGAATCATCATTTGTGACTCATAATTTTGCCTAAATATCACATAATTCCATGTAATTGATGAGAGTATGTAGTGATCCACTATTGTTAAACATGAGGAATCATCCTTTGTGAATATAAGTAAACCTAATGATCACACAAGTCTATGTTATTGAAGAGAGCATGCCTATAGTGAGTCATATGTGATTTCAATTTTGTTAAACAGATGTGAATGTATCGTTTGTGAACCACATCAGTATGAATAACTAATTATCATCCAGGAAAATATAATAATTTCTGATGAAGGATGGTGGAATGATGAGATTTCATTGTAATGTCATTGGTTTTGAATCTGTGAATTTATCACGGGGAAAGCACATACATATGTTTAATTGTCATCCATACAGATATAGTTGTGTCTGATGAATGATTGAGATCTCATTGTGATGTCAATGGTGTTAAACATTTAAAGTTAGCCTTTCGAAATCACATAAGTATAATTACTTATCTTACATACAGTATGAGAATGATTTCTAATGTATGAGTGTGAATGAGTGAGAGAAGTGACATGCTGAGAAGGTATAGGCTAGCAATTGATCTCATGATAGAAGGCAACTTTGCTGTATAATTTCCTCTCTATCACAAGAGAATATGTTCGGCATAACCCAAACACTAATTAATCATTTAGTGCACTCCGCTGCATGACAACACTTTGTATAATATATCATTCATGATACCATCATCTCGGTTTGTGCCCTAAGCACGACACAACCCATATTGCATCACGTGTACTACAAGCATCTGGTTTTGTGTCTTAAGCAAAACCCCATTTTGTATTATAGATCACTCTGGTTACAATATATGGGCTAGTGACCTGATGAATGTAATGATAATGGTGATGATGATGATAATGATATAATGATGATGATGATGATTGCAATGAAGATAATGACTGTAATAACAATGATGATGATGGTAATGATATAACGATAATGATGAGAAGGATGCTGATTGTAATAACAATGATGATTATGATGATTATAATGATGATAAATAAGGTAAAAGCATATTATAGACACAGTGAACAGGAGGGAAGATACTCGCCTTGAACCTTTTGATCAGAAAAGATTTCACCTGAATATTATACAAGACTTGAGATTATGATGTACTTATATTGGTTATAAGCAAATACTCATTGCAAGGGGGAATGATTTTTAAAACCCTTAATGTATGAGACCCTTTTTCTTTAATGGAAAAAGATGGAGAGAAGATAACTAGGTACTGAAGAGGATGGTCAACATAATTGTCAAATTCCAAATCAATCAAGGTATTACTTAACCTGGAGACCTGAGGACAGGCATAAGTGAAGATGAAACCTGCACATTGGCTAGATTAAACCTTGAACACCTGATAGTGGACGATGGGATGGAGAGCAAACAATTATGTTGGTGATAACTAATTGAGAACACCAAGACTATCTTTCTCCCATGTTTATTGTTCTCTAGAAACAAGATTCCTTTTATTGATTTCACCTGTTTTTCTTGAAAAGTACAGCAATACATTTCTAATGTCATATTGATGGTATGATTAGATTATGTTGATTGCAGAAATTTCAGATAGTGGCTAAGTACAGTTAGATCCAGATCTGACTAGGTTGAATGCAGCACTTTGTGAATGCAGCACTTTGTGAATGAAGCACCTTGTTGAGTGAGCACCTTGTAGAGTGATGCCCTTGATAGAGTAGTGCAGACAGCTATTCACCTGCAAGATTTCCTCTGCAAAGGACAGATATCCAAATTTACTTAGTCTACTTAGCAAAGGAGAAATAGAGCCAACATTCTGCTCAGACCTGGAACAGATCAACACGAAGAAGAAAGCAACATACATCCATTGATTGTAGCCAGAGGGATCCACATACCTGGAAGTGGAGAACACATAGTGCATATTTCTTTATTTCAGTTATCCTCATGCCAGATGAAGATGAGCAGTACATGTAACTGACTGACAGAGATATTGTTGGTGATATAACCAATATGTGTAGCACATAAATGTTGTATTGTTATCATTAGATGTATATGTCCTTATTGAATGAATAAGATTGTAATTCTTTTTAATGCAATGCTTATCACCTAAGTTTATGTTTATTAAATCATAACAATGAGGTCATGTCATTTATTGAGTGTTTTTACTTGTCACAGTCAATTGTTTTAACAACACTAGATAAAATTAGGTTAACTGAGAGAGGAGAGGCAAGGAACCACCAAAGGGGGATTTTGGGTATAAAGGGGAAATACTTGTAATTGTTTTCCTAGAGGTATTCCTTGGTTCTCTGAAACTCTATTTATGGACTCAAACAACGGAGCCATTAAAGGTTAACATAATTAAACGAGCAGAATCACACTGGGAAAGAGGAGCTTAGTATCCTTTCTCTCTTTGCCTTGTGAGGAATCTGTTGAGACAATTAAGACCTTCTACAAATCCATGCCGAAGTCGGACAAACGAAGCTCTGGTGTGAACAGCAAAGTGCGACGCATTGCCTTCCAATCAGGAATGAAGGAGAAAATATTACGGGTTCTTGATACGTCCTTTTTCTTGGCACCCCTAGAACATGTTTCATGTTCTTAAATGGGAAGCAGAGGTGTTTCCAAGGCACCAGGGCCAGGTTACATACTGGCCAAGACCTATTGACGCGTCCTCGTCGAGCGTCCTGGGCAACAGGTCCCTTGGGGGGCCTGGCTAAAGTCAGTAGGATCGCCGATTCCTCCGAAGTCGGAGAGTGTCTGCCTGTACAGCGAGGAACCACCAGTCTGCACACCAATAAGCCAGACATGGGACAACGGATACTCACGCAAACCACAGGTCCTGTATGACATCACACTGATGTTGGACAACAGGATGCCTTCATGCGACATACAGGACTTCACGTTGGAGCTCAAGCCAACGAACACAAGCAAGCAAGCATGTTCTTACATAATCACGTAACTTTGGAACATACCGACATACACAATTACAGACACACATTCATACGCCAACACAAAGCCGTATGCACCCAGTAACACACTCGAGATACTTTTAGAACGGAAATGGCATCTCTTCAGTTGCTGATTCAGCCGTCTCACAGGACACCGCGGGCTGAAACACCATATGTTCAGCAAACTAACGCTAGGAAATGGCGATGAATGCAACTGTGGGACTGGTAATATGACAACTAAGCATTTATTACAGGAGTGTCCAACATGTACGTAAACAGAGACAGATGTTTTGGACTTCATCTGTTCCATTTTAGGAATCTATGGAGATGACGACAAGCTTCAGATGACCGTTGCTTTCTTTAGAAATATTTGGGTTGACGTCTGCGGGTGCACTAAGAAACTAAGAAGAAGAAGAATAAGAAGAAGAAGATGCTGGTTTCAGGCAGACTTGAGCAGTATATATGAATACCAGCGGGAACGCTAAATTTAAAAAAATAATAGTTGCATATCCTTTACAGGACGTTACAGTCAACCCAAGCTATTTTTTGGCTGATAGCATTTTTGGCAAGTTTACTTTTGTTAGTTTGCCATTGCTTTCTGAACGACTGGCACTCATACCTTTGTATGGGAAACCAACGCAAGGCAAACTACTTCCAAATCGCCCGCAGCGGTGTTTCGAACACGATATTTGGGATTTCGGATTGCATTCGTAACTCTTTCGACAAAGAGTCGGCTAAATGAATTCGTAACCAGTTAAACATGAATTGGGAAGTACATGTGAAGTTCAGCGTAAACGTTAAATAAATATATAATCCGTATAGCATGGATTGAGAGGTATGTTCAGATGTTGGTGTTCAGCGTGAAGGTTAAATAAATACATAATCCGTATAGCATGGATTGAGAAGTATATATGGTGTTGCAGCGTGAAGGTTAAATAAATACATAATCCGTATAGCATAAATTGGGAAGTATCTGTGGTGTTCAGCTTGAACGTTAAATAAATACGAGGGCGAGTTAATAAGTAAGTCACACAGTTCTGTGCGATGGCAGGTAAATGTAGTTGATGTTACAGGTGCCATTAGGTGACAACAAAATCGAATTTTATATTCCCGTTCGTCAGGTGGCGCTAGGTGTCTCATGTGTACAACCAAAGAGCAACGTGCTGTTGTGCGTTTTTTGTGGGCAAAAGGAATGCCTGCAAAGGACATTCATAAGGAAATGCTTCCTGTTTATACTGAAAAATGTTTGTCCCATAAAACGGCGCATAGGTGGGTAGAAACATTTTCTCAAGGACGCTCTAAAATTGTTGGTGAAATCCGATCTGGTCGTCCTGCTGAGATTGCAACAGAAGCATCCGTGCAGCGGGTGGAGGAGATGATTAGAAGTGACAGGCGAGTAATGATAGACTCTGTAGCATCTGCAATAGAGTGCTCACATGGTTTAGCATACAGCATAATGCATGATCGATTGAAATTTAAGAAAGTGTGATCAAGGTGGGTATCCAGACGATTGAAGGAGGAACACAAAATGAACCTATTGGACCTGTCCTTGCATCATCTCTGTCGATACGAAGATGAAGGAGAAGACATGCTAAACAAGACTGTTACTGGGGACGAATCATGGGTGCATCACTACCAGCCCGAATCAAAGCGTGCTTCAATGCAATGGAAACATCCTTCTTCGCCTTGTGTCCAAAAAGTCAAGGTTACACCATCAGGAGGGACGGTTATGCTGACAGTGTTCTGGGGTTGTCAAGGAGTGCTTTTAACCAATTTCAAGAAAAAGGGTGGGAATGTGAATTCTGAATCGTACTGTGAAGTTCCATCGATGCTTCATCATGTAATTCAAAGAAAACGTCCAGGACTGCTGACTAGAGTAGTGTTGCTTCTTCATGACAATGTCATGTTACATACGGCTCGATTAACTCAGGAGAAAATTAACCAATTAAGGTGGGAAGTACTGGAACATCCACCTTACAGCCCCGACTTGGCTCCTAGCGATTTCCACCTTTTTGGTCCACTGAAAAAGGAAAAAAACATTGTCAAATGAATATGAATGAAATTGGTGTGAGACCGGCTAAAATCCAATCAATCATCAAACAGTCTACAGATCTCTTAGCGTGAGTTGGTTGAGGTCCGATGCTTCACTGGGAGCCGACAGACAGAAGATGGAGAAGAAGACATGGATCTGTGGCAGCGACAGTAGCGCAGTGGCTAGCTGGTGGCCGTGTGTTCGAATCTGCATCGAGGCGGGGATTTTTAGAATAGATTGAATTGGGTTTTCATTTCTAGCCGGCCTAAACATGGGCATCGGGAAATATTAAAGGAAGTGCTGGCTGCCAACGTGATATTGACCTCCTCGCCCATGCTTGGTTGTAGGTGCAGTGCTGAATCACGAACACACACACACACACACACACACACGCGCGCGCGCACACACCCACCCACCCACACACCCACACACATCACACACACACACACACACACACACATATGCAGGGTGTATTTTTAATGACTGTACAGTGCTTGAAAATATTGCCGGTTTTGTGTTTACCTATTATGCTGCATGAACTTTACAGAGGGTGAATACAAAACTTGGACCGGCAATATTTTCAAACACCGAACAGTCATTAAAGGTATTTGTAAAGTCTCACTACACCTGGTATGTAGTACAAGTTTGACAAATTAAGTACGTAACGTCATCAACATATGTGCTAAAAAATTTCATTAAGTTAGTTACAGTAGTCACTGCTATGTTCTAACGCTGTTTTAGTGGAGTTGGAAAGTACCAATGAATTATTCATTATAACTTATTCAACAAATTTCTAACCAAAATGCGAGGAGGTGGTTGGTTATAATGAAATCTTGCTGTAAATCTATAAATAACCATCCGTGTGTATTGACCGCCATATCGAACTCTTGTTCAACCCCCCCCCCCCCCTCCCCCCCCCCCCCCCCCCCCCCCAAAAAAAAATGCTTTCTTCCGTTGATAACAACATTCTGTTTGGAGTGCACAGAATTAATCCAACATAAGACAGCCATTTGCGGCATATTGCTTCACGATCGACTGTGGTGTACATTTTTTGATGACGTCATGTACTTCATTTTTCAAATTTGTGTATTGAGACTTTACAAACACCCTGTATATGCATGAACAACTAATGAACAAGTCCTTCAAGAAACAAATGAAGATCGTAAACTGATTAGAGACATTAAATGTAGACAATCAAAATTTTTTGGGCATGTTATGAGAAGAAATGAATTGGAGAACTTGGTGACGACTGGCAAGATCGAAGGGAGGAGACCAAGGGGAAGACACCGAGAAGTAAATACCTGGATGGCTTGGCCACGTGGCATGGTCGAGACAGAAACTCGGAGCTGATCCACGACTCTGGTGATTGAGTGAGATGGCAAAACATGACCGTCCACGCTTATCAGCATGGCACATGATGGATGAATGTATATACATAGATGGACAGACAGATAAACTCGGACAAACTAAACGGTATATATATATATAGACATGCATGTATTTATATATATAGACACGTGGATGGACAGACAGATAAACTCGGACAAACTAAAGGGCAGTTATAGTGTCTGAAAATGCCGCCACTGTTTCTTCCAGATTCATCGAAGATACTCGAATGATGCCTTGCTGAGGGCTATTTTTGGCATGGGTAGGCTAAAATAATCGATAGTTTCTCAAATACCGTATCCACGTAAGCCAGCTAGATTCGCATGTGAAGATGGATGACTGGCATGGTAATCATGTGATTTTACTGTGATTTTGGCTTGATTATTGCATCTAAACTAGAAGTGAACTTGCAGACATGTTAACAGACAGAACTGTAACCCTTATGTAGAGATGCCTATAAGGTTTAGTGGTTAAAATGGAGAGAGAGAGAGACAGAGAGAGAGAGGGGGGGGGGGAAGAGATAGAGAGAGGCAAACAGACAGACAGACAGGAGAAAGAGAGAGAGAGAAGAGAGAGAAAGAGAAGTGAGAGAGAGAAAAGAGATAAGAGAGAGAGAGAAAAGAGGGGGGGGGAATAGTATAGAGAGAGTAATTATTCTCGTAGGACACGGTAGCTTCGTCTGCCATTAAAAAAAAAGGCTAAATGTAACCTGGAAAGATGATGACATCAGCTTGCCCATCGCAGTCAAGGTAAGGACATCTTAGACACTGTTTGTTCCCACGCATATCTGTACAAACAACAGCAGCAACAACCTGACTCGTAGCATCGATTCCAGACAAAAACCTTTCTATTTTAACTATTCACAGGTTATTCTCTATGTATTTTCTATTCAACGTCAGCGTCTTTCCTTCGCATCTTCATTCATAGTGGTTCTCTCCATGAGCCCCACGTTGGTGATTCAGTCAAACCATTTGACTCCTTCCATTCAGCGCGGGCAGAAATTAGTGAATGCTTATAGTTTATTGGCCTTTCTACGTGTTTCTGATGTATACAGCAGTACTATAACATTATAATTCAATATACTAGATGACAACATGACCTAATGAATAAGAGCGCTCGCTCTTAAACTTCCGGTGTACTTATGCAGAGGTAGCGGGTTCAACCTCTTTATCTTCTTCTTCTTCTTCTTTCGTTCGCTTGAAATATGTCTATAGCTGCAATGTTGTCTTTTGTATGAATTTAACTGTCTTTTTTAGTTCACACAGCGGTTCATAGAGTTTATCTGTCAGCTGGACTAAAATGTTGATTTCACGTATTTCACTTGGGAATGTAAATTATATGTACCGCTGAAGTCGGAGTGGGTTCTCCTGATGGCGAGGAACAACTGGTAGTAGGGAAAGCTAATCCTCTTTCCTGTTCACTCACTCACTCACTCACTCACTCACTCACTCACTCACTCACTCACTCACTCACTCACTCACTCACCCACTCACTCACTCACTCACTCGCTCGCTCGCTCACTCGCTCACTCACTCACTACTCACTCACTCACTCACTACTCACTCACTCACTCACTCACTCACTCACTACTCACTCACTCACTCACTCACTCACTCACTCACTCACTTGCCCATTAATTAATCAATTCATTCATGTATTCATTCATTCATCCATCCACCAAATCTCACTCACTCACTCACTCACTCACTCACTCACTCACTCACTCACTCACTCACTATTCACTCACTCACCCACCCACCCACCCAACACTCACTCACTCACTCACTCACTCACTCACCCACCCACCCACCCACTCACTCACTCACTCTCACTCACTCATTCACCCACCACCCCCTCCCCCACCCACTCATGCCATAAAACAAAGCTAAGAAGAACTAACCAACAACTGGTAGTAGGGAAAGCTAATCCTCTTTCCTGTTCACTCACTCACTCACTCACTCACTCACTCACTCACTCACTCACTCACTTGCCCATTAATTAATCAATTCATTCATTTATTCATTCATTCATCCATCCACCAAATCTACTCACTCACTCACTCACTCACTCACTCACTCACTCACTCACTCACTCACCCACCCACCCACCCACTCACTCACTCACCCACCCGCCCACCCAACCCACTCACTCATGACATAAAACAAAGCTAAGAAGAACTAACCAACAACGGACGATGCCAATGGTTCTTCGACAAGGCCAATATAGTTGACCCAGACGGTAACACAGCAGCAACATCAATGCAGACAAGATAAGATCGCTTCCCCGAAAGCTGAGATCCCCTCAGATATCGACCTGCACATTCCCACACATTCTCACACAACCACACACATACCCGCACATCCTCTTGCATGTATGATGAGTGACAGCAAGCACGCAATTATTGCCCTTGGCTTGTGTGGAATCCGTGCAAACATCAATGAGGCAGCTTTTGGCGCGTCGCAAGAAATTGACTTGAGTTGCCATGACAACCAGAAGCCGTCTCGGCGTAAATAATTGTCAGGGTTCCCGACTTGGTTAAGGCGTCTTCACATCACTGGTTATTGTGATAGAAGTATCTGAGGCACTGGTTATTGTGATAGAAGTATCTGATACACTGGTTATTGTGATAGAAGTATCTGATGCACCGGTTATTGTGATAGAAGTATCTGATACACTGGTTATTGTGATAGAAGTATCTGACACACTGGTTATTGTGATAGAAGTATCTGATACACAGGTTATTTTGAATTACGAAAACACAAACCATAGATTGTACGGTTCATTGCTTGGCATATTTCGCTGCATCTCGTCAGGTATATACCGCAGAATTCACACAACACAGAGTAAAATAACTATATAGATACATCCTTCAAGCTGAAATATACACAGTATGTACCTGTAGAGATGCAGCGAAATATGCCAGTTAATAAATCGTACAATCTATGGTTAGTGTCTTCGTTATTCACTCACAACGGAAAACATTGTTTTGACACACTGGTTATTGTGATAGAAGTATCTGATACACTGGTTATTATGATAGAAGTATCTGATTCTCTGGTTATTGTGATAAAAGTATGTGATGCACTGGTTATTGTGAAAAAAGGATGTGATACACTTGTTATTGTGAAAGAAGGATGTGTGTGATACACTGATTTGTGTGATAAAAGTATCTGATACACTGGTTATTGTGACAGACGTATCTGATAGTTATTGTGATAAAAGTATCTGATACACTGGTTATTGTGACAGAAGTGTCTGATTCTCTGGTTATTGTGATAAAAGTATGTGATGCACTGGTTATAGTGAAAGAAGGATGTAGTACACTGGCTATTATGAAAGAAGGATGTGATACACTGGTTTGTGTGATAAAAGTGTCTGATACACTGGTTATTGTGACAGACGTATCTGATAGTTATTGTGATAAAAGTATATGCTACGCTGGTTATTGTGAAAGATGTGTCTGATACACTGGTTATTGTGACAGAAGTATCGGATACATTGGTTATTGTGATATAAGTATTTGATACACTGGTTATTGTGATAGAAGTATCTGATAGAACTGAGCTTAGGTTCAAGATCACTAACGGACTTCATCAGGGGCCCACATGGCCTGCATACCATCATGCTGGCACCCTGGCCAGTCGGCAATTGTTCAAGATTACATCAACGCTACGAATGTAACATGAGTTGTTGGCATTAATTAGTAATTGCATAATGGAATGACGATTTGGATCCATTGATAATTGGTGGAAATCAGATTTCAGAACTCAGATATGCAGTTTTCACGATTTACCTCTCAAATGATGATAATGAGTTATAACAGTGAATTCTGCTGGTTAAAAAGAGAGCTTTAAATATGTTGACTACATATTAAACAACACGGGGAACTGTTTACAGGGCTCCATAATAAACAATATTGGAACTGTTTATAGGAAGTCAGAAGGGAACTTTGAAAACCACAAGGCGAACGAAACGATCGGATACCTAAAAAAAAAAAAAAAACACACACACACACAGAGAAGAGAATTACAGACAGAGATGAATAACTTACGGAGGACATAAGAGGGAGATACAGGTGTTAGCAACAGATAGGATGTCTTGGTGGGTTTGGTTGAGGGCATGTGCATCAATGGGTGGTAAAGGGCAAAAGAAGGTGGGGGAAGAGAAGAAGAAGAAGAAGAAGAAGAAGAAGAAGAAGAAGAAGAAGAAGAAGAAGAAGAAGGAGAAGAAGAAGAAGAAGAAGAAGAAGAAGAAGAAGAAGAAGAAGAAGATTAAAGAGACTGGCCATAGTTGTGCAGAGGTTAAACACTCCGAGAAAAAGCATGGCACAACTAGAGCAAATAAACAAAAGTAACTATCATTGGTAAAAAATAAAAGAACAAGCACCTTTTCATCTCAGCATGTTCCTCTTGTACCTTGCGGTGTCGAGGTTAAGTATAAAAAAGACACAAACAGCGGGAGAGTGCCCACATATAGGCTTCATGTATCGATATTCCCATGGATTCTGTTATTCCCTCCGTCCTTCGTTTACATGGTTGTCCTCTTCCTCTGCTTCCATCTGATGTGTACATCATTGATTGTTGTGGTATACTGTTAGTTGGTAACCTAGTTGCATGGCCAAATCATTTGACTTGCTGCCTTTTAATAAAACCTAGAGCTGCAATAACCCCAACTTTAGTCCCATATTTGCCAAAATTTTATTGTGAAACAGCGACAATTTTAAGAAGAGTAAAGATGAAAATTGTGAATTTTGAATGTTGCAGGAAAATTCCGCGAATCAAGGAGAACAAACATACTGACAATCTTCAAGATCTCAATATCGAATAACACTTCTCATAAACAGCGTCGTATTTCGTAAACTAAATTATTTTGGTCACACCAAACATCACAATAATTTAGAAAGAACAATAATATAAAGGCCTGTTCTGTGGCGAATGGCTTACGGACACATTTCGTTATCCCGCATGAAGCGTTCGAAACACAGCTGCGGGCGATTTGGAAGCAAGCCGTACAATGGTCGTACAATGGTATGAGTGTCGATCGTTAAGAAAGCAATGGCAAACTACTAAACGTAAACTTGCCAAGAGAGAAAAAAAACAGGTAAAAAATGATGGGGTTGACTGCGACGTCCTGTAAAGGATATGCAACTAATTGATAATTGAAATCATGTGTACTGGAAGACCACGACGTTGAGCCCGCGACATTAAACCACTCTGAGTATGATTCTTCTTCTTCTTCTCTCGTTCGCCTGAAATATGTCTACAACTACAATGCTGTCTCTTGTATGAATTGAACAGTCTTTTTCAGTTCACACAGCGGTCCATAGAGTTTATCTTCCACTGTCGTCTCACTAGGCCAGAAGGTTTGCCTAGATATGTTATATTTTGGGCAGTCTTGGAGTATGTGCTCTGCTGTCTGCGACGCCAATCCACATGTGCACATGGCTGTTTCACCAATCTTGAATTTTGTATACACGTGGTTGCGTAATCTATTGTGCCCTGTTCTGAGGCGCAGAATAATGACTTGTTCTGGTCTATCCATAACGTGGTAGTCATCTTGAGCAGGTTTTGGTGGCTTTCTGACTGATTTGATCATTCTTTTCTTTTGGTGGTATGTAACGGGCACATCAGGCTGTTCTTCTTTGGCTCCTTCCTTAGCCAATTGATCAGCTCTGTCGTTTCCGGGTACTCCACAGTGGGATGGTATCCACTGTATGGTGACCTTATGCTGACTGCTAAGTTCAGAAAGTAGTGTCCTTAGTACTGGCAATTTCCCAGACAGGAGCGCCTCGAGTACTGATTTTGCATCTGTCAATAGCACCACAGGTTGTGTACCATTGCTGGTATTTAGTAATTTATCTGTTGCTATCTTGATTGCCTCAATTTCAGCATCGTAGTTATGGCAGTACTTTCCTGTCGGTACTCTAGCTGTGTCCCTAGTATTATTTGGGTATTCTATGTACACTCCCGCTTCTCCATTTCGAACAGCATTTTGTGCTGACCCATCTGTGTAGACTCGGATCCAGAGGTCCTGTGGGTATTCTTCATCAAGGAAGCTGAGAGTGGCTGTTCTGCGCTGCACACTGTTCTGCTCTTCCTTATCAAATATTCCTCTCACTTTTGTCTGGATTTGTAATGATAGTCTATGCTCATCTTTCCATGGAGTTCGCTCTGGAATAGTTGTTAGGGGGATACCAACTGTGGGCAGATCGGTGGTTTCTCTGCAGATTCGTTTGGCCTGGTGGATAAAACTACTTCTTTTCAACCGCCCCATAGCTATGTTTTCGAATCTGTTCCTCATGGAGTGGCCTGGCAAGCTGAGGAACTTTTCTGCTTGTATTGGCGTTTTCGTATCTCTGCGCTCACTCAGTGCTTGTGTCCTCCCCATCTTCTCCATTTCCACTTTAGGGGTTGATCTCATCCCTTCTGTGGTGACTCTAAGTGCTTGATTTTGCACTTTGTCCAGCTCTTGTAGTGTGGTTTTTGATGCCGAATACCACGCAGTTGACCCGTATTCCAGGTGTGGTCGTATGCTCTGTTGATAAACTTTGCTAAGTATTTTCCCACTGGCGCCCCATGTGGTTCCACTTAGCTTTCTCAGGATGGCTATTTTCCTTCTGGCTTTTGCTACTGCTTTGTTGATGTGCTTTCTCCATGTCAGCCTTGCCATCAAATGTTACTCCAAGGTATGTGGTTCTTTATCTTCTCTTAGGGGTGTTCCATTTATCTGGATGGTCCCTGCCTTTTGTTTTGGAGAGAGGGTAAATAGGGTGGTGCTGCACTTGTCAGTGTTTATGCTGACACACCATCTATTTGCCCATGCAACAAATGTGTCTACAGCTCTCTGTAGTAATCTGGTGGCCACTGATGCATGTTCATTTGTGATCCATAGAACCAGGTCATCGGCGTACATTGCCGCTTTAATTCCATGCGGTAGATTAGCAACGGGATCATTGATGAAGATTAGAAAAAGTGTGGGGGACAAGACTCCGCCCAGGGGAACACCGTGACGCAGTAGTACTTTCTTGCTCTTTAGTCCGTCTATCTGTACTCGGGCTCTTCTGTTGTGCAAGTATGCTTTAACCCATTTGTACATTCTTCCATTGACTTTGCAGTTTCTCAGTTTATTCATCAGACCTTCTTTCCAGACTTTGTCAAAGGCTTTCTTCAAATCTATCCATGTCGCAAGCACCAGCTTCTTCTCTTGGAATGCATCCTCAATTTCTTGAGAGAGGTAGGTTGTCTGATCTTCCGTAGAGTAGCACTGCCTAAAGCCAGCCTGCTGTGGCACAAGGATGTTTTTACTTTCAATGTACCACTGCAGTCTGTGATTGATGATGCGCTCCAGTGTTTTGCAGAGACAGCTGGTGAGGCTAATTGGTCTGTAGCTAGAGGCAATGGAACTATCTTTCCCTGATTTTAGGAGGGGTATCATGATTGCTTCTCTCCAGGCTTGTGGAACACTGCCTAAGGTCCAACTATTATTGAAGATCTGCAACAGCTTTGCTTTGGCCTCTGTTCCTAGGTTCCTGATCATTTCATTGGAGATACCATCAGCTTTCTCATTTTCAGTTTTGATATGGCTAGCTCCAGTTCGCTTATTGTGATGCGTGCCTCCAGAAACTCATGTACTATTTCCTTTTGTCCTGTATGTTGCCGTGTCTCTCGAATCTCTTGTTGTTTCTCTGGACTAATTTTGATATTGTTATCTTGTGCGAATGCGTCCGCACA